>JAQZBX010053293.1:0-18933 GCA_029593785.1 Cabassous unicinctus | reverse complement strand
AACTAAGAAGAACAAAATACTGTTTTATTAATGGGAGCAATGGGAGCAATAAGCAACACAGAGATAGAAATGAAGGGAAAATTCTGGCCATTAGTATTGTATCTAAAAGACCAAGCCCAAATCCTGGCCCATTTACTCCAGATGATGACCCAGATCTCAAGGGATAATGATTTTCCGGATGATCTTCATAACCCAGAGAGAAGGGAATTGAGAACCAGGACTATAGGTAAAACCACTAAGAACAAAACTAATGATGACCTTATTGCAGTACCAGAGCAAAGGGCATTTCTCAGACAAGAAATCATAAAATTAAGAAAGACTACTCCTAAAATGGAGAAACAACAGAAAACAGTGACTATTACATCTATGATCCAAAGAAGTACATGATTTGCCATGAATAGGCAGTGAATTAATACAACTAGGAAGCTAATCTAATGATGTTAGACTGAATAAAATACTGAGAAGTTTTGGAGAAAAACATTCAGAAATAGAAAGGTCACTGTTCGATAGGGCCTGGAAATTAAGATGGCCTTTAACAAATTTAACAGCAGTTTAAACAGGGATTTGATTTTCTGAAGGGGATGCCGCTAATATCTTGATGAAACTGAAGCAGTTGACTATGATTTATGACAATCACGCCAGTATCCATTAGAAATAGAAGCAACAGACCAAATTTAAGAAAATGATACTGTTTTATTTTCCCAGCTGCTAAAACAAATACCATAAAATGGGTTGATCTAAACAATGGGAATTTATTGGCTCCTGGTTTTGAAGCTAAGAGAAGTCTAAAATAGAGGTGACAGCAAGGTAGCGCATTCTCCAAGAAGACTATGGTATTCTGGGTCTGGCTGCTAGTTTTCCTTGATCCCTGGGTTTTCTGTAACATGGGAATGGACAAGGTGATGTCTTCTTTCTTTTCCTGATTCTGTTGACTACCAGCTTCTGGCTGTTTTCTATGGCTTCTCTCTCAGTCTGACTTTTGCTCAGTTTATAAAGGACTCCAGTAATACTGACGAAAGCCCAACCTGATTCAGTTGGACCACATGTTCACTGAAGTATCATCTTAAAGAGATCTTACTTACAGTGGATCCACACCCACCAGTATGCAGATCATGACCAAGAACATGCCCATACTGGGATGCATAATTCAAGCCACTACATATACTAAGATCAGCACCAAGTCATGAGAGAACTGCTCTAGTCACAATTTCCACAGGTGTGGACACAATTGACAAATTAATTGATGCAATTAGAATGGCTGAAGAATTAAGTCAGGATAAAAATTATGCATTCAGCTTTAATCCCATAAGGCAAAAAACTCTATTCCATATGGAAAATTAAAAAAAATATGGGATACAAAATTTTAGTAATCCCTTCAATAATAGGAATAGGGAATTTAGGGAAGTAAGGACACCATTTAGAAATAGTAAAGATGTCAGATCAAGGCAGAGTTTTAGAATATCCACAAATCCTTAATAAGAAGGGCAGTAAGGAGTGAAATCCAAGGTAAATCAATAGAAAGGATGGAGACCCCTAGAGAGCTTATCTCTTTTTATGGACTCAGTAGTCTCTGTCTCTTGGACAAAGCCAGAGACAATTGGCAACAGAAAAGGATAGCCATTTCTAAGGATAATTGTAAATTTAAACATTTAATTAATATTTAACATTTAACAGATACTGGATTTCAAATAACAATGATTAAAAGCCAGATTTAAAAAGGGGAAGAAAAAAGTTTTTAAAGTTTATATTGAAGGTCTATGAAGAAAAATTAGTATAGGAAATTGAGTTAATAGATATTTTATAACAAAAGACATGGAACCTATGAAAGCCAAATGCTTAATAGGACCTAATCTAGAAAACATAATGGGAATGGACATTACCACACCACAAATAAATAGAAATAAGAACTATATGACAGTTGAATTTGTTACTAATCTGTAGCAAATTAGTACAGAATTTACATCCTGTACTGTTACTAGGTGTAAACAGAGTAATTAATACCCCATAATATAATTTGAATGGAGGTTTCCAGGACATTACTAAAAAGATATAGGAACTATTGGAGGAAAGTATAACAATCTTTACAATCTCACTTTACAACAATCTTATTTTGTTCAGGCGTGTTTTGTTGATTCACCGTAGATTTTAGAAATCTCAATAAGGCTATTCTTTACACTAGAAGGAGCAATACCAGATATTGGTACACTAATTAGTAATTACCACAGAAAAAGGCACACTGTATACAACCATAAATCTTAGTAATATGTTCTTTGCAATAATTATTGCCAATCAAAGCCAACAATGACAGCATTCTCATTAGAAGGAAGATAATATATGTTCACTACATTACCACAAGTATATATTAATAGCCCAATCATAGTACCCCTGTTAATAGGACATTTACATATATTTTCTAACACCTATCCACATCAGGATACTATCTTATCTTACAGTATTATTATAATTGGAACAGGTACAAGAGAGCAGGAGAATGCTAAAATATAAATATATTCCTTTCCAAAATATAAATAATTTCCTTTAATGGGTGAAACTGTAAATCCTCATAAGGTGCCAGGGTCAGATACTACTGTAAAATTTTCCAAATACACTAGTTTTCAGAAGGATGAACTCTACCACTTAAATTCCTAAAATATTATAACAGTTACTACCACCCAAAACCAAAGAAAGGGCACAAAATTGTGTTATTGGAAACAGCATATATCCCATATAGGTGTATTGTGGAAACCAATATGTGAAACAACAAGAAAACACAGAACATATACCAGGGGAAAAAAAAGCAGGAATTAGCATTACAAAAACTGAAGGATGCAGTTACAACTTATTTAGCACTGACAGTACCAGACTCTAAATTTAGACTAGAATGTATATTTACATAAGGCTTTGCCATATGGTCATTACGGACCAAGGCACCAAAAGACTCACATTCTCTTCAGTGTGTTTTTGGACTAAAACATTTTCATGAGTTAACACTCTCCATTAGAAAAGAATGCTTGGGTCTTGTATAAAGCACTGCAACATAGAGCATATTGCTAGCAAGCTCACAACCTGTACTGGCATGGGATAAACAAACATCAAATGAGCAAAAAGGAATTCTGACAGATCATCGGGTTTTCAGTTGGAAACGGAACATTTCCAAGGAGGATGTTTAGATGGACAGTTGACCCTCTGCTTTAACTGTGAAGATCTCAGCATTGCCAAAGGCAGGCTTGCTGGAATCTCCAAGGGATAAGTTAGTTCAAGCACAAGCAGTTGGGCCATGGGGACAATCTTGGTCTGAGACACTTGAAAATGAATGATTTACAGATGGTGGAGCCATCATGACTTCCTCTGCAGACCCAAAGATGCAAAAATCCTAACTAGTGAGAGGTCAGGGAATTCATTACAATATGCAGAACTATTAGCAATCTGGCTGACAATTGAATGAACACTAAAAGAGAAAGCAGATAATATGCATATTACGGATTCAAGGGCAGTAACTAATGGAGTAGCAATATGGTCTGGATCATGGAAACTGAATAATTGGCAAATTAATATCCCTGGCATTTGGAGCAAAGATATCTGGGATAAAATAGCTAAATCAAAATAAATAATCATGATCACACATGTATAGCATATCAAAAGGATAAATCTAAGACAACAAAACATAATAATGTAGTGGACAAGTTAATCAGGACAGAAAAAGTACATAAAGCAACCATCCCTAAAGTAATAAAGAAGGTAAAAAAGAGAATGAACAATACAGAAAGATGGCATAATACCATGAAGGAAAATGCATAAATGGGCACATGAATGGACAGGACACCAAGGATTACCTGGAAAAATTAAATGGGTACAAAAGAGGAATTTTCCCACATAAACACACACTTCGCAAGAAACATTTTGATACCCAGTTTTCTGTCTCTAATTGCATATTATATAGAAAAGGCACATGTATATTTCATACAATGGGATGATGGTGCTCTAGAACCAACAGAACTGCCAACAGAGGCAGCCAGAAGGGCTCTATGAAGCTTGTTTGCTGCCAGAGTAGCCCCCACTTAGGGAAAACATCAATAGGGAGTACCAGCTACTTGCTCTAAAAGGCTATATGTCCTGTTATTGTTTAGTGTTATTCTTGCTATGTTTTTATTGAATGATATTGCTGTAATACTAGTCATGAAAGACATAGAAGTGTGACTGGTAATTCTGGTAATAAAACTACAACCATAGTCACAACCACCAAGGGCTCAATTATATGAATTAAAGGATAAGACTTAATCTTTGTCTGTCCATACTAGCTAGCAGAAACAAGTAGACTTCCAACCTCAGGACACCTATATAAGTATATGAAAATTTCGGAATTAGAACATTTATTTTTTATGCTTGTATACATTACTTTGACCAACATTTCCATTGGAAATCTTATGATATCTTGAGATATTTAAGTAGGTATGGAGTTCACCAAAAGCACATTATATGCCTTAGTCTAACCACAGGGATTAAGCAAAAGGACTGCCATTGTTCTATAAGTAATAATATAGCTACAATTTACCAAACAATGAGAAGTTACCAATTTTGGTACGGGTTATGAATAGTTAATGTAATTTTGTAGGCATAAATATGACAAGTATTATAGCAGACATGATCCTGCATAATCCACAAATTAAAAAACATGAATGGCACTTAGAATTGTCAGCAAGAAGTTTATACTATTTAGTTATGACACAAAGGATATCTGGGGAAATTAATGGTGATGATTAATCCAGAAATATTCTGGAAATGGTTTCATAATAAGCTTGCTTATGCAGAATAAGATTGGTGACATAGGATTTTTCCCTTAATGCTAACCACAGTCAATTGTGTGGATTATAAGAATTCTCCAAATTTAGACCAAAATTTACAAGGTGACCATACCCACCACACATCCACTAATGATTTAAAAATTTTCCTTTGCTATTAATGCATATTAGATACCTACACATTAAGAAATTGTAAACCAATAACAGGAAGAAGGGCATTACAGAAAACATGCTCTCTTATGGTAGTAAAAAATACCCATCCTTGGGTATGAAACGATGATTGTATATGAGACCACACACTGGGAAATAGCAACAGTTATCAACTCTGCAAGACCAGACTCTATTAGACTCTTCATATAATTTTAAATGACCAGAAATACATAGTTATATCTTGGAATAAGACTCACATTAATATCATAATGCTGGGGAATCAAATAACTTATGAGCAAATTTACAAATAAAAACCTAATAAGACCTGTATTGGGGTTAAGAGTCCAATAACATGATATACCACTCTTAATTACACCCAGAGCATTGACCAATATAACTGGAGAGATACTTATAGACTTGGCAAATATAGTACCAGGAATAATTGTGGAAAAATTAAAAATTGGTAACCAATAATGCATTGTATGATGATATTTCTAATATACTGTACAGTAAGCATTATCATCAAAGTAATTTTACAGAACTAGATAATTGGGAGAATTTTACCTTAAATTATTGGGTATCTCATAATGATAACTTAGACTTTTGGAAACCAACTTTTTAAAAAAGCCTAATATAGATAAAACAGTAATGTCAGGATTGATGGCAGCCTCAGAAAGTCCCACAATTTTAGAGATGAGTTCACAGATTGAACTTTTATGGAAAAGATTTTGAAAAATACTGAAATAGAAAATTCCCATAATCTCATTGACTTGATAACTTTATATCCTCACCCTAAAGACACACACACACAATGGGGTTATGTAGACCAAAATTAGATCATTGGAATCATAATAGGATGTTATACTATAACTCTTACAGCTCTGCAAAAAATCTGCAGAAGAATCCATGGATTTGGTGCACTAAATTTCTTATAACAGGTAAATCATATAAGGTATACAGAGAAATGACACAGACTATGGATTATTGAACAGAACATTACCGTTGGTGATATACTGCAGATTATCAGATGATGTTACTGTAAGCATGGCTATTTCCAATAGAAGGGCCCTCCTTATCTGGCACCACAAAGGAGAAATACATCTCTCAGAGAGAAAGTGATTTATTGTAAGTTCACAAGCAAGGAACTGGAAGACTCTTCCCCAAACCAGTTCAAAGTGAAAATGGGAGCCAAGGTTTTTATAGGCAAAAAAAAAGGGGGGGCGGGGCGGCGAAGAAAAAGGGTAGAAGATAAACAATTAAAAATAAAATTATGCCAGGGGTTTTGTGAGGAGGGTACAAGCAATTTGTCAGTCCTGTGTTGTCTCAAGTACGTTTAACTTTGTTCTTGGGGTCAGTGGCTAATAAATCACAGTTTAGCAAGATCTTCATGGCTCCTTTCTCAGCCAACCACTCAAGGATATGAAGCTTTTTATCTCTGAGAAAAGTTACAGATTTACACTATTCTGTATGGTTTTGCTTTGAGACATTATCTTATTTCTGTAAGCAAAACTGAGAAGATCTGTTTAATATACTTCAGGTAACTAAGTGCAAAGAGTAGACTTCTAAAGTTAGATTAATAGGAAACAAGCTCAATTAGTTTTACAATTTTTAGAGCTGCTTAAGTGAAGAAATTTTAATAAACACATTTTCCAGCTACCAATGACACAAATAATTTCATCTCTTAAAATTTGTGAACCTAAAGACTTACAAAAGATGTCTGTCATAGTTAGCCCTATTAGAGCAGTATATGCCTTATAATTTAATAAAAGAGAATTTATAGTTTTTCTAAGAACTCCAATAAGCAGTAAATACTTTCAAGAACCATAAATCTACCATTTTTGGATTTACCACTTATGCAGAACTATAGAAACAGGAAAATTTTGCAATTACTAAGGAAATTAGAAGGAAGATTTATAGGAGCCTTAATATCACAGTACCAGATAGAGGAAATGGAAGCCAAATTGGCAGATTTCAAAAGAACACAATAAAATGTCAAATGCCCATGCCATTGCAGCTCTCTCTACTTAAGACTTTAAATTAAAAACATATATGAAATTGTAGATCATGTTCAGGAATGTGGGAAAAAGACAGAGGAATCATTAGATACTATAAAAATAGCAACTGATTAAGTGGATTTTAACATTTAAAAGATTAGGACAATTATCAAAAATACATCTAAAAAATTAATATAACACACTGCCACAGAAGGTACAGGATATGTGTGATATTTTAAGGTTAGCACTAGTAACAGGTAAATATTGGACACTGAGTATTGACAATAATCCAACTAGATTCAAATTAGATGTTACTTATGACAATGGAAGGGTTTACTTAGAAGCATGTGAAATACAAAAATTAGTCTTAAAAGGTGAAATACAGAAATTGAGATATCACACTATGGCAATATCCCAATTTCAAAGAAGAATTTGGATGCTTAGAGCAGATCAAACACCCATAAACATAGAAGGTATATAAATACAAGCACAGCATATGGAAAAATGGACATTAGTTACTTACTAATCCCTAGCTACACAGAGATACCAGACATAAAGGTACCTATGACTACCCAAAATGCCAGAGAAACCACTAGAATATAATTTAGGTAGATGGACTATGATAATATGTTCTGCAGAGGAAAGAAAGATGACTTATTGGAATAAGGTAAGGAATTTGGAATTCTCCTCCAAGGTTGTGTCAAATTTCAAAAATTGAAACATTATGATTGATGGAAAAATTCGTTATACACAGACCATAAGAGATAAAGCAACTTTGAGGTTAAACAATGAAGTATATCATGTTATTGAGAAGGAATTAACTGTAATTATTCTAAACAAAACATTAGCAAAATATGTTTAGGTGAAACTTCATTTGAAGAAAGAGACAAAACAGATCAAATCCTTATTACAGAAGACAGAGTAGGATCATGAAATATATTTCCCCAAAATAAAGACACACTATATACTGCCTATAGGACAACAGACAAACAAACAAACAGACAAACAAAACCAAATGTTGCAGGGTTATTGGTGTTATAAAAATGATATTTACTTGGAAGAAAAAATTGTCAAGGTATCATATTTTGATGGTTTGGAAAATTAAACCTTTGGAAATTTGGAGAATGGGTGTTTGAGCATGTTAAAGAAATTATAGCAACTATTATATTGATTCTATTAGGAATTATAATATTAAAATGCTTATAAAAATAGCATGTGCAAAGATATGATTTAAGATCAAAGAGTGGATTGTTGCATATTGAAATGATACTAATGATTTTGCATCCCCCAAAGGTAGTAAACACATTGACTGCAATTACAATGTAGACAAATTAAGAAAAACATGCTTTTATAACTAGTGATAACCAAACATTTGTGTGAGGATATGCTATAGATTGACTTAATACCTGCCAGAGCAGGACACCTTGGATAAGCCTGACCTCTGAATCATAAAAGCCCAGTGCAGATGCCATTTTGGTAAACTTCAGGTAGAGGCAGGCTGATAACCGATTGCTCTGACTCCTGCTCCATAGTCTGCACTGTATTACCCTTAATGCTGAACCATAAACAGTCCCTCCCATCTATGGCTGCAGACCCACCACTGATGCTGGATCGGACCAACTCCCCAGAACTCTCATTAAAGGTACCTGCCTATCTTCTGTTCGCCTGCGGCCAATGCACATTAGAGACTGGTATCCTCTACCTTTAAATGTATTCCATCCCCTTGGCCTAGTAATTGCCTATTAGTTGTGTTGGCAGCTTGCAATTAAGCTACCAAATAAATTGCACTGAATATTCAAACTATAGTTGCATTGAATCTGCTTCCAAGTGCTAAGTTTACTTTCGATTCAATCTGATTTGTTTGTTACAGCAATTATATTTATACGACCGGGTGTGAACCTACTGTAAATAGGACACCTGTAAATGTCAAATGACAGTTCAAACTTTTGTCTCTATGTTTTCAAAGTTCACCTCTGTGTGACAAAGAAGGAAGGTATTTGAGTTTGAGGGTCATGCAAACTCATTTTCCAGAACAGTTCAAATATAAAAATATCTTTTCTCCTATTTTCATAAACATACTGTGGTGCTTTGAATCTGTATGTACCTCAGAAAAGCATGTTCTTAAATTGAATCTATTCCTGTGAATGTGAATCCCATGTAAGTAGGACCTTTTGATAAGGTTACTTCATTCAGGATGGGTCTTAATCCTATTATTGTAGTCTTTTATAAAAAGAATGAATACCGGGAGAGATAGAGATGATAGAGATGAGACAGAGATAAAGATAGAGATAAAGATAGAGATAGAGATAGAGAGAGAGAGAGAGAGAGAGAGAGAGAGAGAGAGAGAGAGAGAGAGAGAGAGAGAGAGAGAGAGAGAGTGTCAGCCATGGAAGCAAGAAACTGAAATTAACAAAACCCAGAAGAGAAGGAAGAGGCTAGCAGATGTCACAATGGGCTGTATCATGTGACAGAGGTGCCCGGGATTGCCAGCAGCCAGTCTTCAGGAAAAAAACATGGCCTTGATGATGCCTTGATTTGGACATTTTCTCAGCCTTAAAACTTTAAGCTAATAAATCCCATTGTTCAAGCCAGACACCATTTAATGGTATTTGCTTTAAACAGCCTAGGAAACTAAACCACATACTTGAAGGATTTATTAAAAAATAAATATCATTGATTAGTGGTAGGTCTAAGTAAGTCAGTGATGGCATTCTTTTCCTTTCTTCTTCATTTTGAGTTCTTTATTTTATAGCTTCTATCAGTTTACAAACTGCGTAAGGGATAATATACTTTACTTCTATGAGCAAGGTATTTTAACCTCTTCTGTGACGGGTTGAATAAGCACTGGTAAAGTTATATAAGCAGTGATGAAGACCAGTGGTGAAATAGGTACAATCAGTTTGCCAAAAGTTGTGCAAAAGATTTTTACATGGTAATAGAGAATATCTTCTCACTGTTCTAATTTAAAGTACATAGTCTAGATTCTCACAGCCCTGCTAGCAAATGTCAGCTCTACTACTTTACAGTTTATGCTTCTAGGCAATTTTTATTTATTTTCTGAGACCACCCTATTTATTTGTAAAATGGGGATATTGATACCCTTGGACAGAGTATCAGTGTGAGATTAAATTAACATGAATGAGAAATCAGTAATGAAGAATGAGGCAAAAGAAGCTTTAGGGCTCCATCTCCCCACAGAAGTTTTGAACAACCAATAAAATTGACAAAAGCATCTTTCTCGAAGCTCTGGGAAATGGTTAAAGGACTGCAGTAACAGGGCAAGTACCAAATCAAGAAAAAGTCTACTTAAAAGTGGTAGGTTCTTGTATCATCCTGGACCCTGCCCTACCCCTCATTGGCTGGGCACAGAGCTGGTCCACACTCCCAGTATAGATCTCTGGTCTCAGTTCCAGATGTAGCAGAGGAACTCTGGTGTACACACTGGGAACATTTGTGCCTCTCCTAGTCTAACTGATGGTGGCCTGAGGACTTACCATCCTAGAATGTGCCCTGTGTATGGATGGTGACTTACAGAACTCTCCTATGGCAGCTGTGGGAGAACAGTCAAGTCTAGCTGCCTGGGACATGTAATTTCTGGATATAAGACATACAGTGCAGTGCTTGGAACCATGAGGAAAGTTTCCTAGGGAACAGGAGACATTCTTATCCATATAAATAGAGGAATTCCTAGGGTCACAGGCACATGCCCAAGACAAAACGCATGCATAACAAGCACCTGGGGGACCCCTAAACTTTATCCTGAAGCTATTCTCTAAACCTTTTAGCTCTGAAGGAGTATTCACACAGGTCAATCTGCAAAGACTGGAAAAGATGTTGTCTTTTTTACCTTCTTTTTTGTTTTCTCCTGTAATTCAAGAAAAGTTATGTCATAATACTAGCTATATAGTAGCTTAAGGAGCAAAAGATACATCAGAATCTACATTCCAGTGATAACAGGTTTAAATATCAAAATGCCCAAGTTTCAACAAAAGATTACAAAACATATAAAGAAATAAGAAGCAATGACCCAGACAAGGGAGAAGTTTAAAACATTAGTAGCCATCAATGAGGGGGGATAAGACCTGGGACATTTCAGGCAATTTTAAAAATTGGCCTTAAATATGCTGAAAGAACTAAAGTAAAATACGAACAAAGAACTAAAGAAAATTAGGAAAATGACTGATAAACACAAATGTAATATCAATAGAGAGATGGAAATTATGAACTGGATATAAATAGAGCTGAGGCCCAGTAACAGAAATTAAAAATTTCCTAGAGTGGTTCAAGAATAGATTGGAGCTGGCAGAAGAAAGAATCAGTGAATATGTAGATAAGATCATTGATGTCATTGACTCTGAGAAGCAGGAAGAGGAAAGAGTGCAGGAAAGTAAACAGATCCTGATGTACATATGGAACACAATCAGGCATATTAATATATGCACTGTGGGAATCTCAGAAGAAGAAGAAAGAGAGAAAGGGGCAGATAAAATATTCAAGGAAATAATGACCAAAAACTTCTCGATTTTAACAAAAATCATGAATGTTCACATCCAAAATATTCAACAATTTCCAAACAGGATAAACCCAAATAGTCCAACACAACACCATATTACAATCAAACTGTTCAAAGCCAAAGATGAAGAGAGAATTCTGAAAGCCACAAGATGAAATCAGCACGTCACATACAAGAGAGCCCCAATAAGATTAAGTGCTGATTTCTCCTTGGAAACTTTGGAGACAAAAAGACAGTGAGAAGATATATTTAAAATGCTGTATGCAGAAATTGCTAACCAAGAATTCTATATCTGGCAAAACTGTCTGTCAAAAATGAAGGAGTTATTCTCCTTGTTACTCAAATGTGGCCTCTTTCTAAACCAAACTCTGCAACAAAACTCACTATTTCCCCTCTGACATGGGAAATGACTCTTAGGGATGAGCCTCCCTGGCACTGAGGGATTACTACCAAGCATTAATCAATGATACATTTGAAAAAAGACCTTGGGCAAAAGGGGGAAACATTAAATTAAAAATATTTTTTGTGGCTGAGAGATTTCAAAGGGAGTCAGGAGGTCGTTCCTGAGGTTACGCTTATGTAGGTCTCAGACAAATTTCACTAACTGGCACAGAAAACAAAGCTTCAAACAGGAGTGCTCCTGAGGGCTCTAGGGAAATCAGAGGCAAGGCACACAGAACCATGAAATCAACAACACTTTGGCAGACCCTATCTAGGAATATATGGTAATATGTTTCCCCAATATAACATAGTTATACTCAACTATAATTCTACTAATCATGATTCTTCTACTCTTTTTATTTGAACTTATAATTTTCAATATAACTGTTAAGTATATTTTACAGAGACTTCAATCTTTAGATTGATGTTCAAATGTGGGTTGGGTCTTGAATCCCAGCAGAGTAGTGGACAACTTCTACTGTCCAGTTCTTCAGGCTCGCTCTGGACAGCCAACAAAATGATGATGATGGACAAAAATGGGTAGTGTTTGCAGCTACAGACAGGATGATTCCTTCCATATCTCCTCATGGTATCTGGGTCCACTCTCACCCTGGGGTTGTTGAAACAGACATCATCCCAGGTGCCTTAGGATTGCCTTATTTATACATTTTATCATGATCATACACATAAAGGAGGTGTTTTGTTTTGTTTTTTTTACATTTTAGAACTATATTTCCATTTTATTTTATTATTTTATTTGCTATTTTATTTTTTAACTTTTATTTTGAAATAATTTTAAACTTACAAGTAAACTGCAAAACTAGTACAAATCCCATACAGAGAGCTCCAATATACTCCAACTAGCAGTAACCAGCAATTTAAAATCACTGTTACTTTACTTTGAAAAATCAACATCATTTAACTGGTTTTAAATCATAGTTTGTTTTACTTAACCATATACTTTTATTGATTATTTTTCAAAGGTAGTTTTGTACATTTGTACATTTACATATCTGTTTAGTTTGAGTTCATTTCTACCATATTTCATGAGAAATAAAATAAAAATTTTAGCACCTGAAAAAATTCATGTTACATATATGTGACGTAGATGACACTCTGGATATTTAATTAGAGTAATTTTTGTTATTAAATATTGCTTTGATGACATATAAAATGAGTGAATTATGGTTTAAAATGTATTTAAAGAATAAAATTAGTTGATGGCATTCAAAACCATGTTTCTGTTTATTTTCACTCATATGTAAAATTTGTTCTTGTTTTATTTTCCTAGGCTGCTCCAGCAAATACCATGAAATGGGTTGGCTTAAACAATGAGAATTTATTAACTTAGAGTTTTGAGGCTGGGAAAATATATAAATCAAGGCATCATCAAGATCATGCTTTCTTCCAGAAGACTGTCTACCAGCAATCCCTGTCTCCTCTATCACATGGCAAGCCACATGGCAGCATCTGCTAGTCTTCCCTTCTCTTCCACGTCTCATTGATTTCAGCTTCTTGCTTCCATGGCTTTCTCTCTCTCATATCTAAATTCACTCTGCTTATATAGGATTCCAGTGGTAGGATTAAGACACATCCTGACTGATGTGGGCCTCTACTTCTTAACTGAAGGAGCCTCATCAAAAGGTCCTACTTAAAATGTGTTCACACCCACAGGAATGGATTATATTTAAAAATATATATTTTTTCTGGGGTACATATAACTTCAAACCACCAAAGTCTTTTTCAGAGAATATTCTAAATCATAAGCCATTTTTATAAATATATAGATAATTCAAACTAATACAAATAAGAATTATCTTTTATGTATTTTCTACAAGGCAATGCAAAATGTACTGAAATAATAAAAATATATAAACAGAAATTCATGCTCTCAAAGATAAAGTAACCTAATTTGAGAGATTGCAATACAGAAATATTTGTTCATTAGGAGAATATGATCAAAGAAAAGATTACTTCAGATTAGATGAATTGGGACCTAGAAGACGGGAATCTTAGCCATATCTTGAAAGAGAAATAAACACCTATGTGAATGTGAATGACAACAACTAGACTTGTTTTTTTTAAAGCGGTATCAGGGATTGAACCCAGGATCTTGTACATGGGAAGCAGATGCTCAACCACTGAGCCACATCTGCGTCCCTAGACTTTTTTTTTTTAGGTACTGGAACTAGGGATTGAACCAGGAAACTTATATGTAACTCAAACACAGCCACATTGGCTCCCCTGAGTTGGCACTCTCGTCTGCTCATTGTCTGCTCATTATTTTTGCTTGTTGTCTGTTTTGTTTTCTTTAGGAGACACCGGGAACTGAACCTGGGACCTCCCATTTAGGAGGCAGGCACTCAACTGCTTTAGCTACTTCTGTTCCCCTCTTGTTTGTTTTTGCTCATTGTCTGCTCATTGTTTTTGTTCTTTATCTGCTCGTTGTTTTTGTTCATTGTCTGCTCATCATTATCTTTTAGGAGGCACTGGGAACTGAACCCAGGACCTCCCATGAGGGAGGCGGACACTAAACTGCTTGAACCACATCTGCTCCCTTCCCTAGACTTTTAATATGGTCAGGGCCAATGTGTTAGTTCCAGATGTACCCAAGATGAAGATACTTATGAACTTATTGGTAAAATATCTCTACATCACATAAGTTAAACACATTATACATAATTTGTTTTACAAATTTATATATAAACAAATAAAATATTATTTTACTTCAAAAATATTTGCATTTGTATTAAAATTTGCCTATGGCACATAGTAACTTTAACCAGGTAGATAAATTCCAATAAGATATGAATTCTGACAAATATGTTTGGAGAGCGAGAGAAATCGACACAGTACATATAGCAGTGGTATGTATGTTTGTTTCTGTGCCTCTGTATCAGTATTAGATTCAATGTATCATTTGTGATAATCATGACCATATTATTTTTCACTTTATATCACACATATGTCATTGTTTGTCACACATATGTCACACATATGCTCATTATTTTTTTCTCCTTCCAATAATTAACAAAAACCTTTATAAATCAAGGGTCATCAAAATGATCAATGGATGAAAGAACATAATACATACAAAATCAAGTGGTGTACCTACTATTTTTCTTAAAAGGTGGCATTCAAACTATAATATTTCAGTGGCAAGACCCACTTTTTTTTTTCTTAGGAGGTACTGGTGATTGAACCCAGGACCTCATATATGGGAAGTAGGCTCTCAATCACTGAGCTACACCTGTTCCCCAACAAGATCCACTTTTGACAAGAGAGGAAAATGGCATATCAGGAAGCTATTTCTCTGACAGTGATTTTGGCTACAATGTGAAATAGTACTTTTCTTCAATCTTAATCTTTCAATAAAATAGAATTTTACTTGTGATAATAAAAGCAAACTACACAGAAGTTCTTGAGAAAGCAGTTCTTAGACTTATATATAGCAAGGAGCAATCTTCTTTTTATACACCTGATAGTAATAAACTGCTAGATTCAATGGTTGCAAATATTAAAAATCAATGTTTAATGAAATTTGATGTACAATATAAATGAAATATTTCAAATTATTTCAAAATTAGGCAATTAAGAGCAATTAACATCATATTTTAATGTTGAAATTATACTAAAATTTTGCTATGCAGTACATTTATAGATATGCATGGAATTAGCTTTCATAGAAGGCCTAAGTATTCATTTCATTAATAGATACTTCAAAAATTTTTTTTTGTTTAATGTTAGTCCTTAATTTGAAATCTTCAAAAAATCACTTATGAAAGATACGCTTTATATTTGGGAAAAAGAAAAGCAAACACACATGTCTCTTTCTCTATATATAGACATCTGAGAGAAATTGCAGTAAGTGGTATTTTTGTCCTAATTCTTTTCCTCTCTCAGCATCCATGTCCTATGCTATGTGACTTTACAGTTCCTTCCACTAGAGACTGGATTTACTTGCTACCTGTTGACTCTGAGCTCATTCAAGTGAACTGATGTATTAATTGGCATATTAGCAAACATGACACAAGCATGTTTGTTAGGTAGGCTTTCTACTTTGTGCTTCTATTCTGACCCCCCCAAAAAAATTATAAAAATGTAGATCACTTGTTCAAGAAGAATGAGAAACATAAGTAGACCTGAATCAACACCAAAACTAACATATCACCCAAATACAAGCTAAACAAGAAAGAGATCAACAAAATAAATGATTGTTGACTGCTGTTTTAAGGTAGGGTTTTGTTTTGCTTTTGTTATGACCTATTGTTGTGAAAATACCCAAATATAAATAAATATACATACCCCAAAATCTCACCAAAAATACAAATATTTTAAATGTATATTCTTTCATTGTCTTTTTTAAGGCATATATTGAATGCCTACAATATAATACATTACAATGTTTGTTATGTGTTGAATTTTGTCTACCAAAAGGATATGTTGATATCCTAACTCCAGTACCTCACAATGTGACTTTATTTGAAAATAGAGTCATTTCAGATGTAATTACTTAAGTTAAAATGAGTTCATACTGGAGAATGGTGGGTGCCTAATCCAACATGACTGCTGTCCTTATAAAAAGGGGAGAGGAGACACAGAAAAGCGTGGAGAGCAGAACAACAAATGAAGACGGAAACATGGGGGTAAACACCACGTGAAAACTTAGGCAAAGATTGTGGCTCAAGGATAATTGTTAAACCACCAGAAGTCAGGAAGGGGCATGGAAGGATACTTCCCCTACAGATTTTAGGCTCCCAACATCCAGAATTGTGAGAAAATGTACTTCTCTTATTCTAAGCATTCTAGATTATGGCACTTTTTTATAGTAGCTTTAGAAAACGGAGAATGCGGTATTTTGTTTCTCTTTTAAAGGCATATTTTTTTAAGAATTTATTTTTTCATTTTATCCATTTTTACCCCCACCCCTGTTTTTGCTGTTTTTATGTCCATTCGTTGGGCAACTCTCTGTGTCCATTTCCTGCCCTCTCTTCTCATCCTTCTCCTCCTATCTTCACTGGGATGGAACCTTTGATGTGGGAGAGAGGCATCCGACAGCTTGCGCCACCTTAGTTACTGTTTTTTTCGGCTCATCTCATCTTGGCTCTTGTGTCACTCTCTTATTACATCATCACCTTGCTGCGTGGCTCACGGGGCCTAGCGGCTCACCGGCATGCTGGGCCTGATGGCGCACCTGCGCATGAGGACTGGTGGCCCACGTGCCTTCTATATTTTTCTTATTTTTATTTTTACCGGGAGGTCCCGGGGATCAAACCCAGGTCCCTCCATACTGGAGATGGATGCCCAACCATTTGAGCCACATCCATCCCCCTGCTATATCTCTTAAGGTTGACTACAGATACCTAGAGTTACAGTCTTTTCCCATACGGAATGGTCTTATAATAAATCAGGCTTAGTTTATCACCAGCATTCTAAAAACCAGACCTAGGGAGAATAACTAGATCTGGGGATACATGCATGATTTCTAATATAGCGAATGTTTAGCCTACCCTGATTATCACAAATCAGGACAGTGAGAATATTCCCAATAATGGCATATTTTTACATAACTTGTTTCTACATACATATTGTGCACTATTTTAATTTTATGAAGTAAAAAATTGTCATTTTGTTTAAAGCATATTACTTAGCTACTGTGGTAAAAACAGCATGGTACTGGCATAAAAACAGACACATTGACCAATGGAACCAAATCAAGAACTCAGGAATAGACCCTCACATCTACAGTCAAGAGATTTTTGACAAGGCAGTTAAGCCCTCCCAGCTGGGCCAGAACAGTCTTTTCAACAAATGGTGCCAGGAGAACGTGATATCCTATATTCAAAAGAAAAAAAGAAGATCCCTATCTCACACCCTATACAGAAATTAACTGAAAATGGATCAAGGACCTAAATATAGAAGTGACAACCATAAAACTCCTAGAACAAAATGTAGGAAAACATCTTCAAGATCTTGCTGTAGGTGGTAGTTTCTTAAATTTTACATCCAAATCACAAGCAACAAAAGAAAAAAATAGATAAATGGGACATCCTCAAAATTAAACACTTTTGCACCTCAAAGGACTTTGTCAAAAGGGTGAAAAGACAGCTGACTCAATGGGAGAAAATATTTGGCAATCACATATCTGATAAGGGTTTAATACACATGAAATACAAAGAGATCATATAACTCAACAAGAAAAAGAAAAACTTCTTTATTAAAAAAATGTGCAAAAGACTGGAAAAGACAATTGTTCAAAGAAGAAATACAAATGGCAAAGAAACACATGAAAAACATTCAGCATCACTAGCTATTAGGGATGGAAATCAAAACTACAATGAGATATCGTTTCACACTTATTAGACTGGCCACTATTAAAAAGTCAGAAAACTGTAAATGTTGGAGAGGATTTGGAGAAAGGAACACTTTCTCACTGTTGGTTGGAAAGTAGAATGGTACAGCCACTGTGGAGGACTGTTTGGCAGTTCCTAAGGAAGCTGAATATAGACTTGCCAATACCATTACTGGGTGTATACTCAGATGAACTGAGAGCAGAGACAAGACCAGACATCTGCATACTGATGTTCATAGTGGCATTATTCATGATTGCCAAAAGTTGGAAACAACCCAGGTGTCCATCAGCTGATGAATGTATAAAAAAATTGTGGTGTATACACACAATGGAATATTATGTAGCAGTAAGAAGAAATGAAGTAGTGAAGCATATGGCAACATGGATGAACCTGGAGGACATTATGTTAAGTGAAGCAAGCCAGGCACAGGAGGACAAATATACTGTATGATTGCGCTATTATGAACTAAATATATTGTGTAAACTCATGGAGTTAATAATTAGAATATAGGTCACCAGAAAATAGAAGGAGCATAGAGAATGGAAAGCTGAGGGTGAATCTGTGCAGAACTGGTAAAAAGATTGTTTGTAAATCTGTGGAAATGAATAGAAATGGTGAAAGCATATTATGGTGTTTATAACTAGCAGTGCTATTGTATGGGTATGACAATGGTTGAGAGGAAA
>JAQZBX010053292.1:0-18923 GCA_029593785.1 Cabassous unicinctus | reverse complement strand
TTATTTATCCCCCCCTTGCTGCTTGTGCTGCTGTGTCCATTCGCTGTGTGTCTTCTCTGTGTCTGCTTATCTCCCCCTTGCTGTGAGGTCTTGCTGCATCAGCCCATGGCGCCGCGTGAGCCGGCCTGCCCTCACAAGGAGGCGCCGGGAAGCGAACCCGGGGCCTCTCATATGGTAAACGGGTGCTCTATCCATTGAGCCACACCCGCTTCCTGCCGTGAGGTTGTTGCATCAGCCCACCGCACCGCTCAGGCCGGCGTGCCCTCACAAGGAGGCCTCGGGACGAGGACCCGGGCCTCCCATATGGTAAACGGGGGCTCTATCCACTGAGCCACACCCGCTTCCCCTCTATACTTATTGAATGAATGAAAGCATGAAAGGTCCAAGAGAGGATAGATAGATGATAGATAGATAGATAGATAGAAAGAAAGATAGTAGATTGTGTGTGTGTGTGTGTGTATGTGTGTGTGTGTGTGTGAGAGAGAGAGAGAGAGAGATCTATATGCGTGTGGGAGGAGTAGGGGGTACCTGAGTTGACCACCAGGAGGTCTTGTCCCTCTTGTTAGACTTTGTTTCTGGCTCTGTTGATGGTTCCAGAACCTCTCATTTTGGCTCAGCTTTGACTCTGCTTCAGGCTTTTTCTAGATCTTTCTGGCATAGCTCAACACATCTTGGGGAAACTCCAGTCCTGCTTCCTCACAGCCTTCCTGGAGCACATGTAGGGTGATTAACTCATTCTAGTAAGCCTTGGCTTTCCTGGTTTTAGCACTGAAAATCCCGACCCTGGGAAACCCGTCAGTCCTAGATAAACTGAGGCCTCAGCGCAGCTTCCTGTCTGTCTCCTCAGGTCCACAATCTGCAGGAGCTCCGGCGAAGTGCCTCTCTGGCCACCAAGGTCTTTATCCAGAGAGACTACAGTGATGGGACCATCTGTCAGTTCCAGACCAAATTCCCCCCAGAGCTGGACAGCAGGGTGAGGAAGTCTGTTTCTAAACTTGGTCCACAGGCCATGCATGATGGGACGGAGGGGCTACTTGAATGCATTTTTTCCAGGATAAAAGTAATATATGACACATAACGTGTTTAGCCACTTCACATGGAAGAATAAAAAATGTCCTTAACATTGTCTTGCAGTCTCCTCATAGAAAGTTAGGACTGAAAGAAACCTCAGTGATCTTCTAGCAACCCTCAAATTGCAATTGCGTGAACATCGCCAGAAAGCTTGTTAAAAAATATAAATTCCCAAGTCCTATTCCTGAGATGCTTACTCAGTTGGTGGCTGGGATCTGGGAATCTCTATTTTTTTCAGTAGCCATTCTCAACCTTGGCTGCACATTAGAACTCCCTGGGGAACTCTTAAAAACCCTGACGTTCAGGCCACGCTCCAGATCAATCAAATCAGAATCTTTGGGAAGGGGGCCCAGGCATCGGTGTTGTTTCCAATCTCCCCAGGTGATGCCGATGTGCAGCCAGCGTTGAGGATCTTAATTTTTAATGAGGAATCCCCAGGTGATTCAGAATCAGGTGATTCAGAGATCACACTTTCAGAATCACTGGCCTTCTAGTACAGCACTTCTTATTTCTCTCTTGGCTACACATTAGAATCACTGGGGGAGGTTTTTTTTGTTTTTAGGTGGTACTGGGGATTGAACCCGGGACCTCATATATGGGAAGCAGGCGCTCAACCCCCGGGCTATGCCCCCTCCCCATCTGGGGAGTTCTTGAAACAAGTACCCTGCAGCTCAGGTAGGGTAGGGCAGCGGTGGTCTTCGTTGCTTGGACGCACCCTCCCTGCCCTCCTGGACCATTTGAATCAGAATCTCTTCGGGTTTGGCCTTGGGCATCTGCAGGCTTTTCAAGCTGCACAGGTGACTTAGTAGCACCCAAAGGTGAGAACCACTAGGCCCTTGTTATCAAATCTGTGGTCTGTGGACTGGCTGTATCTGCATCACCTGGGAGCTTGTGAGAAGTGCAGACTCCCAGGTCCCATCCTGGATCTACTGAGTCAGAACCTGCATTTTAACAAGATCCTTAGTTATTCTCATATGCATTAAGCTTTGGGAAGCACTAACTAGCCCATCCCACTCATTTTAACAGAAGAAACCGAGTGCCAGAAAGGGGAATTCAAACAGGCTAGTGTCTGAGCCAGGTGTATCTTGGTGCCCTGACGATGCTTGTTCACAGGGCGCATATTTTCTTACAGATGCGATTGTATCCTTAGTGCGTAGGGATAGAACCGGATGCCTTCGTGATCAGAGGCTTGGCAGGGAAAGCTCAGAGACTTGGAAGAAAGGGCTGGCGGCTGCTTTTCCCTCCTTCTTCCCACCTTGGGCAAGGAGAGAAACCAATGCTTCATCCCAGAGCCTGCCAAATGGCATCAAAAGTGACCAATAAAAGCTTGTGTCAGAGCCCCTCTCTTGGACTCAGCTACTTGGGGTCCTCAGCTGCTTCTGCTGAGTTTGTCCCCTGGTTCTGGAGGTGTATATAATTCTCATCCCAGGCTGCCTTAGAACTGGCCTGGAATTTCGGGAAGCAGACGGCAGACGCTGATTCTTCCATCCAGCAGCCCAGGCAGATCTGAATGCAGGGTGGGGTTTGGGAAGGGGGAGGCAGGGCTGGCCTTTGCTGTTTTGACCCCTAAGCAGCTTTTGGGGGGGCACCATGGGTCTCCTCATCTTAACATACCTGTCCCTGGGGTAGAGCATCAGGGCTTGGGTCATGGACCAGATGGGCAGAATTTTCTCTGTGCTCCCTCCAGGTCTGTGAAGGAGCAGTGGGACCCCAAAGCTTCTGACTGTTCCTGGGAGAGCTTTTGCCCTAGAAGGCCTGGGAGGTCACTGACTTGCACAATGGGCAGTTCTGGTCCTGTGGGGGTGGGGGGCCCTGAAGAATGTGGTCAGGGCTGCAGATAGTTTGACACCTGCTGAGTTTGGAACATGACGTTCCAGACTGGTGTAGGGTTGCCTGGTGAAGAGCAGAGACTCGGGGTCAGGGTTGTGTAACCCTGAACAAGTTCACTCAACATTCAGCAAGGATTTCTGAGCACCTACTACATATTAGGTCCTGGGGACATAGGAGTGAACAAACCCATGTGGAGTTTATTTTCTTTTGGACAGTATGTAGTAACTCAGGTGATACATGATGGGGAGAAATGAGGGGCCAGGGAATGGGGAGGTGGGAGGGCAAGAGCTGAGGGAGCTGGGGAAGTTGGGGAAAGGGTTCCAGCCGAGGACGCAGGCACAAAGGACCTGGGGCTGAGGCTGGCTCAGCATGATTGTCCCCACCCCAGGGCGGCTGACCTCAGCCGGCTCCCTGTCCCTCTCTCCCTCCAGATTGAGCGGCAGCTCTTTGAGGAGACCGTGAAGACCCTCAACAGCTTCTACGCGGAGGCCGAGAAGATCGGGGGCAGCTCCTACCTCGAGGGCTGCCTGGCCTGCGCCACGGCCTACTTCATCTTCCTCTGCATGGAGACCCACTATGAGAAGGTGCCCCCGCCTGCCCGCGGCCCCTCCCCGACGGCTCCAGTCCCGGACGCTCGTCCTCAACTGACCCTTCTTACAGGTTCTCAGGAAGATCTCCCGGTACATCCAGGAGCAGAATGAGAAGGTCTTCGCGCCTCGTGGGCTCCTGCTCACGGACCCCGTGGAGCGGGGGATGAGGGTTGTATCCTTCCTGGCTGTTGTGTGCAGGGTCTTGGGGGCAGCCTGTCCGGCTGTGCGTGAGGCTGCGGTAAATGTGGACCACCCCAGGGGCCTCTGCTCAGGGTTTCCCTGGGACTCCTCACCTGGCCAGTCACCTTTCTCCCCAAGTCCGTCACCACAAGTGTTGGAGCTGTTTGTGAGCTTCAGGGCTTGAATTTATTGGGCTGCACTTAATGTTGAACACAGGCCCACATTCGCCTCCTAGGGCTGCTGTAAACAGAGTGTCACAAACTGGGGGGCTTAAAGCCACGGAAATGTGTTTCCTCAGCACGCTGGAGGCTACAAGTCCAAAAGCCAGGGGTCCGCAGGGCCGTGCTCCTGGCAGCGGCTCGAGGGGAGGAGCCCTCCTGGTCGCCTCCAGCTTCTGGGGCTCAGGAATCCCTGGGCTGGTGGCAGCATGTGCACCCCCACCTCTCCTGGCCAGCTTCCTCGACGTGTCCGTTGCTCTTCTTACAAGGACACCAGGGACTGGGTTTAGGACCCATCCTAATCCAGTGTGACCTCATCTTAATGAATGACCTCTGCGAAGACCCTATTTCAAATAAAGTCACATTCACAGGTGCCAGGGGCTGGGACTTGAACATGTCTCTCAGGGGGACACAATTCAGTCCACCACAATGCCAGACTGATAGCATAGCCAAGTGCTTTGGAAACATGAATTCACGTGATTCTCAAGCCAGCCCTAAGGTAGGTGACTCTTATCAGCCCTCTTTGTAGATAAGGACACTGGCTCACGGTCACATGGCTGGTGACCGTCCGAGCCAGGATTTGAGTCCAGGCTAGCTGGACCCCCAGTCCTGTCTCCAACTGCCCCTCAAGGGCTGTGCAAATCACCACCTGTCTACATGTCCCGTGTGGCCTTCATTGAATCCCATGTGGTCCCATTATCCCCTCCCTTTGCAGGTGAGGAAAACGAGGTCTGGGACGAGGCGACTCCAAGGCGACTCCAGAGGCTGGAAAGGGCAGGTTGGAGGTCTGCTCACCCACAGGGGGTCGTGTGGTCACGTGCACACGTCCCTCCCCCCTCAGCAGTGATGGGAGCAGAATGGTTAACTCATAAATTATACTGAGAAACAGAGGGAGAAAAAGTAAAGAGAAACCCCCAGGACCACACGTCTACAAAGCCCCAGGAAAGGAGTTTCTTTTCATTCAGCCTTTTCTCTGCCAGGCATTGTCCACAGTGCTTTCCATGCCATGTTCCATTTAATCCTTGCAATAACCCCCAGATTCTATTATTATCCCCGTTTCACAGATGTGATAGTGATAGGTAACCAGTTTGTGAGTAGACGAGTCAGGATTTGAACTCAGGACACATAAGTCCTCACACTTAGGCTGCAGCAAGGCACATGCATCCCCTTGGAGGCGGTGACCAGACTCACTGGAATGTAAGACCCGGAGGGTGGAGAGCCTCTGCGTGACCACGGCTGTGTGCCCAGCACCCACGGTGGCCGCCCTGCCCGGCCCTGTTCCTGCCAGCTGAGTAGTGCAAGCTTGATGGGCTTGGGTGGTCGAGCCCCCCAGGCCCCCTCCCTGCCCCTCGCTGTCCGGCCGGCAGCACCAGCCTCCCTGCTGGCCTCAGTGGGCAGGTTCACGTGGGGCCCCTGCTTGGCAGCTCTCCTTAACTGCTGCCCCCAGATCGAGATCTCCATCTACGAGGACCGGTGCAGCAGCGGCAGCTCCAGCAGCGGCAGCTCCAGCGGCAGCGGCAGCAGCAGCGGCGGGGGTGGCGGGGCGGGGGCCCGGTGACTGGCCGAGAGCCCCTGTGGGGAGGTGTATGGCCGGAGCGAGGGCCTCTCAGACCTGCGGCGGCTGCGCTACCAGAGCACCCGCTTCTGAGTCGTTCTCTGGGCCCGCCCTGCTGCCTGGGGGTGGGAGGGGTGACCGGCCCAGCGTTTCCTGCTGGCCATCGACCCACGCCCCCTGCCCCTCGCCCCTGGCAGGGTCAGTCCACTGCCTGACCTGGCTCTTCCCGATGGGGCTGGTCTGGGTCACAGAGCCATTTGGAAAGTCCTTTCACTGGAAGTTCCTCTCCCATCACCCCAGAGGGGGGGACCCAGGCCTGTTGCCTAGAGAATTCCATCCCGCATGATTCCTCATCCCAAATCCTAGATCCACCAAGACTTGGGTCAAATGGCCTCAGCTGAGGGGGCGCTCTCCCCTCGGGGCCCTGCTCCCGATGGCTGCCGCCTCGTGTCTGCTCTGTCCGATGCCCCTCAGGACCTCTGCCTGTCTGTGATCCCACCTCCACTGAATTCCAGGTCTGGGGAGATGGCAGTGGTCAGCCTCTGGGCTCTGTGGTGGGAGCCAAGCCCTCCTGACCTCTTCTAGTCCTGTGGCTTCCCTCCCTTCACCCAGAGCCTGGAGGCCTTTGGGCCTTGCCAGGAGGCGCCCAGCTCCTGGGACCTGCCGGCCGCCAGGCTCTGGCATGAGATGCTCAGGGTGGGGTTCCCGGAGGCTGGCTGGGGCCTGGAAAGGTTGGCCCTCAAGAAGGCCTTCCGGGAAAGATGTAGCCTTGAGGGGCTGGAAGCCCCTGAACTGGAGCCATCGTCCTGAGATGAGTACCTGCGTGAAAATGAGCGTGTGCATGCGCGCACGTGTGTGGGTGCACGTGTGAGGCCAGTGACTGCCCCCTCTGCATCCTATCTTGTTTTGGCGACACAATGGGTCTGTGGCTTCTTCCTGTGTGGGTCCGGCCTGGCCCCCTGTAAATAATGTCCTAAGTCCCCTCACCTCCCCGGGCGGGGCCGCTATCTTGGCTCTCTCTGGCCTCCCCGCCACCCAGAACCCCTCCCTCCCTTCGGACTCTACTGTGTATTTTCTAGCAGAAGAGAAGCTGGGGTCCTAGGAGAGCAGAGCCAACCTTCCAAGGGCTTTCCGTGCCCCTCCCCCAGCCCCCTCTGACGAGGCAGTGGGTGGCAGACACTGCATAGCCAGCACCCCAGGCTCCGGGCTCTGAAAGGCTGTGTGAGGCTTCCTTGGACATTCAGAGGAGCCGGCAACCTGAGTGTGTGTGTGTGAGTGTGTGTGTGTGTGTATAGGGCAAACTCCCTCCTTGAAAGGAGGACCGTCCAGCCAAGGCCACTCTGGCTTCCGAGGCCAGGGGAGCAGCAGGTAGCCCGCAGCCCGCGACCTGGCCCCTGAAGATGGGCAGAAAGAGGCTGCTTGCCTCACCACCAGAAGGAGGTGCTAGAAGCAGATCTGAGAGAGCAGCCGCTGCAGTTTGCTTTCTGGAACCAAAGAGGGGCCTGATTCTCTTTCGGGCACAGGAGCAGTGTGTGGGAAGGAGTTGCCTACCCAGAGAGCTGGAAAGGGTTGGCCCAGCCCCTGAGGCTCCAGGGAGTCCTGGCCCAGGGGTCCCCCAGAGGCTACAGCCCAGTGGGCTCCACCACAGCCCCTACCCCGGGACCTGGCCTGTGCCTGTCCTGCCCAGCTGTGTGGCGGGTCATCATGTCGCACTGGTGCGTCTCCTGGGGATGGCTGGGCACAGGCCGTGGGGTGGCCTTTTGTTTTATTATTGTTTTCCAATAAAAGGACTTGCCCAGCTTGAGGCTCTGGGCTTTCTCTCCCACGGTGGCAGAGTGGCTCTCCGGGCCCCAGGAGCACAGTGAGGGGCTGCTTGGCTGTCCGCTCACATCCGCCAAGGAGGCAGGGCTCAGTCAGCCACCTAGTGCTCAGGGAGGCACAGGACCTGGCACGGGGACAAGATGGATCCTTCTTGGAGCTTACAGTCCAGGGGGGAGCAGACACGCCAGATCCTTTTATCTGCAAGACTTTACGAGGTGCGTGTAGTTTGGTGTGGGGAACAGGTTGCATTGAAAGCCAGCACAGAAGTGGTTCATTACTCATTGAGCTCTTCCTCTGGATTGGGCCCTGGCCGGGGCTGGATCACACAGGTCAGTCAATGCCGAGGACTGGAAGGAGGTGGGTGTTGGAGCCTAGCAGAGGTGTATCTTGGATTTCACAGAATTAAAGAACATTAATTGAGTGCCTCCTGAGTGCCAGACACTTTGCTAAAATCATATGCTAGAGCTGGAAGGGGACTTAAAGATCACCTGAGTCCTTTCATCTTATAGAGGTGGCACTGGAGCCCAGAGAGGGTGAGTGACCTGCCCCAGGTCACACAGCTGGTTGCTGGTGACGGTGCCAAGTTCAGAACTGAGGTTGGTAGGGCACCTGGATGGGAAGTTGCCTGAGGGTCAGGGAAGCCTGGGACTCACACTCCGGTCTGTGGACCAAGGGTATGCCTCGAGAGACCCTCGTCAGACTGGAGGAACAATGGCTCTGGTCACTGGGTGGGGATTGGGGGATCCCCTCTGGGTGGTGCTGGATGGGGCTCTGGGTGGCTCTCACATGGGTACTTACTGCCCCTAAGCTGCAGCTCAGCCTCTGCCTGAGCTACGGGCAGCCTAGCCTCACTCTCCGCTCAAGCCTGACGTGTGTGGTGGGGGGGACTGTTACAGGGAGGCTGTTCTCTAAAGCAGGTGGGGTCATTCTGTCCTGTTAGGATAGGAAGTTCCTTCTATCCTGAGGCCACGCTTGAACTCCCACCCAGCTGTCTTGGAGAGAAGATCCTGATGAGGGGCGAGGATTTCCAAACTGGTAAAACCAGCTCAGGCTGTAGGTTCCTGAGAGGCTCTCAGCCCTCCCACTTTCAAATAATATTATTAGCTAATCTTTAGCACTTTCTGTGTGCTGGGCACCACGCTAAGTCTCCACATGGAACATCTAATCCTCATGACAACCCTCTGTGGTGTGGGCTGTTATTCCCATTTTACAGACTGAGGCTCAGGGAAGTTAAGTAACTTGCCCAATGCCACACAGCTGGGAAGCGGCAGAGCTTGGCTTTGAACCAGGCAATCTGACTCCAAACCGTGGAGGCGATGATAGATTCAGCTTCAGAGACCCCCCTCGGTTGCTTGAGATCCTCAGCCATCCTAGGATTAGGATTTGGCAGGTTCTCAGGAAAGGAGTTGGCACTGTGCCTGGGCTCTGAGGCGGGGTTGGCACCTCCAGCCCAGGGCATCACTGGAGTGTGGGTGGGCTGTGCTGGGGCCACCTGGTGAAGGGCAGTGGGGGAGACCGGCTCACTGTGGGCTGGGCCCTCTCGTATTTCTCTGCTGGCTCAGTTATGGGGGAAGTGGCCTCTCTCCCAGGTCCAGTTCCAGCCACGCCCCTGTACCCCCTTGCCAGCCAGGGACAGGCCCTCACAGGACCTGGGCAGCAGAGGAGCCCTGCTGCTACCTTGGCCAGGCTGCCCATCAACCAGGTCCCGTCTGAAGGTGCTAGGTGGCCAGGCTTCCCCCAGGGCTCTCAGCTGCACACTCTGCTCCCTCACTGCTGCCAGCAGTTCCTTGGCCAAAGGCAGGGCATGTGAAAACCACAGGGTTTAGAGAAGCTCGAGGCGCCGCTGGGTGGTGGAATAGTGCACTGCACCTGGGGATTGAAGGATGCCTGGGGCAAGGCCAGTCAGCTGTTGTAATGAAACCCCCAAACTGGCAACTGTTCCCAACTGGCAAGGAGTTTTCTGTGGTTTCCAGAGACACAGGGCACAGGTAGAGTCTGATGACAGCGGGCCCCTGGGCACTGCATGCCGGGCACCAGCCTTTCTCTGGGGTCTCAGCAGCCCTGGTAATCCGGCCTCCCTTCTCCACAACACTGAAGGGCTTACAGTGAGGAGGGTCCCTGGCAGGAGGCAGCCCCCGCTCTGGTTTTGGTTTTACTATTGCTTCCTCGAGGGTAAAGGCATTGGGAACAAGACTCCACGTCAGACCCGAATTTGAGCTCCACGTCCATGATATTAGCACATGCTGGAGATTCCTGGAGCCTCAGTTTCCTCAGCTGTTAAATAGGGATAATAGAATTGTGCAGAGCAGCGATTCTCAGCCTTGGCTGCAACTGGTATTACCTGGGGGGCCTTGAGAATCACCGGTGCCTGGTCCTGCCCCCAGAGATCTTGATTTACTAGGTCGGGGGGGGCAGCCTGGGCACCAGAAGTTTTAAGTTTCCTGTGATTCTAGTGCAAAGACAAAGTCGAGAACCCCTCATTTAGAGAATACCTGGGTCTGTGAGTTTTTCACAAGCCTCTGAAAATGTTTCTGAGACCTGAAGCAAATGTTTATTGGGTCCATGAAAGCAGCTAGACCCAACGTAAGTATGAACTGTATGATTCCATTTATAAAGAGTTTAAAGACAGGTAAAACTAATCTATGGAGTCAGAAATCAGGACAGCAGGTACCCTGGGGGGGGGGGTTACTAGGGGGCTTCTGGGTGCTCCTTGATTGAGGTGCTGCTTTCTTGATTGAGGTGCTGGTTACACAGGTGTGCTCACTTGTGAAAATTCGTTGAGCTGCACACTTAGGATGTATTTTTCTGTATGTATGATAGACTTCAGTAAAACTTACAAAAAAGTTTATTGGCTCCAAAATAGGAAAAGAAAGCACAAAATTGAAATAAATGTTTTATTAAATATCTACAAAATATAACATTATGTCCAACAGTCCACTGCAATTCACTTGCCTCTTGTGTAGTTGTGAATATGGACCACGTAGTGTGCGCTGTGGATGGACTGGAATACTTTGAAGGGATGAGGGGCGGGGCCGCCACAAGATAGTGTCCCTGAGGCCTGAGAAAGTCTTAAAATAGCTCAGGTTTACGTCAGAATCTCTTAACCTTGAACCCCCTGCACTTGTCTGCAAAATTATATGCCTTTTTCTGGGGAAGAGAGTTGATAGCCTTCAGCAGAGTCTCAAAGAGGTTAAGAACAACTGGTTTTGAGGAGTCAGTGAGAAACTGTCCACGAATGTACCTGGCATGAAAAGGCGCTTGGCAACGTCAGTTCCTTTCCTTCCTTTCAGAGTCCAGCCTTCGGAGACAGAGGGGGCTCCACGTGACCCTTCTCAGGTGACTTCCAGAAGGGCTGCCCTCCCGGAAGTGCAGAGGGCAGACCGCTGAGCTCATGGAGCTGCCTCGAAGAGGCCGTTCCAGGGCCTGCCATTTGAGCGTGTGCCCACATGCAGCCAGCAGCTCCCCGCTGGAGGCCTGCCGGCGCTTTCACTTTGGAATCGGGGGTGATGGAGGTGGTGAAAGAGTGTGAAGGGGGTCAGAGGGCCTCACCAGCTGGATGACCCCCAGGAAATCACTCACCTGCTCTGAGCCTCAGCTCTGTCAGTTGTAAAATGAGAGCATTATGGGAATGCTCCTCTGTAAACGGTCATCTCTTTCTCCCATTGTGATATGATTGTGGTTGCCAAAGTTATGCTAGGATCTCATTACACAGTGGCCTCAGGATATAGATTTATTGCCAGGTTTCCGATTCTTGCACAGAATAAACATATTTATCCAAAGGTTTGCTGATGCCCTAACATATGCCAGAAACATTTATGTACATTATCATTATTCCATTGAGTCCTTTAAGACTCTGGTGGGTAGTTATATTTGAATTATTTTATAGATGAGGAAACTGAACCTCCAGGGGACTAGGTAGCTTGACAAGGGCCCCCGGCTAGTAAGCGTCAGAGCAAAGACTTGAACTGAGTGGAGTCTCCGACTTCAAATCCTGCTTTCGTTCTGCCACGATATGTCACAGTCAGACAAAAGACTCCACTCTACTTGGATTGAATCATAAAGACTGATTCCAGACCCAGAGAGAAGCACGTGGGCAAATGCAGACACAGAAAAATTAGCTTTGCAGGGGCATGAAGGTGCTAGTTATTTTGGAGTAATTCAAGTTATCGATTTCTGTAATGGAAAAGTGATTGGGGACCAGCTACCACCTGCGAGCATACTGAGCGAGGCCCTGGGAAGAGGGAAATGTTAGACACAGCTTACAGAGCCTGGCCTTCATCCACGCTACCCCCAGGTCATTGGTAAACTCTTTGATGGGGGGATCTTGTCTTACTCATTTCCACCACCTCCCTTCCCCTGTCCCAAATGCCTGTCCTGGCGTCTCACCCTTGGCAGGTGAATGGGAAATGTAGCCTATCACAGGCTGGCAGGAAGGGACGGAAGGATACAGCTGTGAAAATCCTGTAATGGGCCACTGGGGAAGCAGCTTAGGCAGATGCAGACAGGCAAGGAAGTAGTCACTGAAGCTCTCCGACTGCAAGTGGTCATGGAATAACTCCACGAAAGGCCAGAGGCAGCAAGCCCAGGCCCTCCCCGCACTGGGCAGCAGCTCTCTGGAGCGTTGCCCTGGCCGGCTGTGTTCCCGTGGTTCTGCTCACGCTCTCCACCTCCCCTAGGGGAGGCGAGGGGGAGGCTGCATCCTCATCCCACTCGGCCCCTGCCCGGTGCTCCCTGAACACCATTCTACTGAAGTGGGGAAATCCTTTTGGTGATGAATGCTTTGCCTGAGAGGTCTGGCCTCAGGCCCTGGAGGGTGAAGGGGCACAGATGGATGGACGGTTGGGTAAGTGGATGGATACAGAGAGGATGGGGGCATGGAGATGACCGATGGATCCGAGATGAGCAAGAGGCTGCCTGGCCTAAGACGGATGCTGGCAGACCCTGGAGGGGCAGGAGAATAGATGGGAACTGAACAGCCCTGTCCTCCCCAGTGCAGCTCTAAGCACAGGGCCAGAGTGCTTCACAGGGAAGGTACTGCATTAACCCAGTCCCCAAATGAGCTCACATTTGCGACTCTGAGTGGTGGATGTGTCTTATTGGGAAGGATTCTTACAGGTCTAATGTCACCCCAGTTAATGACATGGATTATTGTCAAATCAGGCACTGCTAGAAGTGGAACGAGGAGGTTAAAGGGCCTGGAACAGATTTTAATAACACCTGCATGTTATTAATCCAGCATTATGCTGGGAGATCTACATGCTTTCGCTCAATTAATCCTCATAACAATTTCATGAGGCTGTTATTCCTGCCTTCATATTATAGATGAAGAAACTGAGGCTCAGAGAGATGAGTAACTTGTGTAGGCCATTTACAGAGCGGTTGGATGGAGCATCTCAGACTCAAGCCTGGGAGTGTCTGATCCCAGAGTCTCAGGGTGAAGAGAGAAGGTTAAGGGTGGATGCAAGGGAGAGAGGGAGAGCCTTGGGACTTTTGCATCAACTCTCCCTACTCGAGACGCCTACTGGGGTGGGGTGAGGCCCTGAGGCTTCCTGGTGTCTGGGGCACAGGGAACAGTCCCAGGTCCCTGCTCCCTTTTCCTCCGCATCCGCCCTCGAGGACTGAAAATCTTGAGTCTGGGGGCCTGAAACTGCAGAAAGGGTGTATATTGGGTTTACTGCTCCCCCCTTCAGCCTAAACTGTTCTCTCTGCCATGGTCCGCCCCCCCCTCCAAAGTTGGAGCCAGTTCTGGGGAGTTGAGTGTGCTTCTCTCCTTCCCAAGGAGCTCTGCACCCAGGACTGGGGAAAAGGGAGGAAAGTTGGCCCCTAGATCTTTTTCTAGAAGGCTGTATTAGATGGTTCTGGGCCATGAAAAAGGAGCATGAGCGACCTTCCCAGGAATCCTCCTGGCAGGCAGGCAGGGGGCATGCAGTTCTGAGCGGGGGTTTCCTGGGAAGGGCACTAACTTCTCCTTCCAGCCCCCACCTTACACTTCCTGCCCACAGCCTCCCTCCTGGCAGCTGAGCAGGACCCTGTCCTCACCAGGTATCTTCATGCAGATCCTTACATTCCAGCTCTGTGTTCCAAGTTCCAAGCCGTGGTTCTTTCACTTGGTAGGCACTTACAGTGACTCAGTTTCCACGTCAGCAAAATGGAAAGAACAAGCATGGTCCCCACCCCCCATATATCCAAAATTGATGAATAAAATTGTGCTTCTGAAACACTGTGAGTTTCCTGGAGAAGGAGGCTGGGAGTGAACTGGGGCGAGTTCTCAGCACCACTGTCTTTGGAGGAGCAGTAGGAGAGTGGGCCGGGAGCAGCTCGGCAGGGAGCGGGTTCCCAGCTGGGCTGGGGTCCTCGGCAAGGTCCCTGCTCCCTTCTGAACTGCAGCTTCTGCCTCTGCCAAGGATGAGGCAGGAGGAGCTGACTTCTCAGGGGTCCCCGGGGTTTAGAGTTCTAGGAGCCTGTGATTCTCACCAGTGCTCGGAGACCTCTGCTCTGTGGAGCCCAGCCACCCGGACTTCCTGCTCTGTGTGTTTTATTTTATGACTGTTCTCCCTGGGAACAGCACTGCATGAGAACTAAGCTGAGCCCATCAGCACAGCCCAGGCCCCGGGAAGGGTTGCCGCACCCCTTTCTGACCACCTGCAGTCTCGTCCTTGCCGTCTCTGCCCTGCTGAGCTGTCAGATCCCTCTGAGCGTCCCGTGGCCACCTGGGGCTCCCAGGTGACCCCAGGGGCAGCAGAGTGTGCAGGAGGCACCTGAGCTTTGGCACCGAAGATATCCATGCTCCATCCTGAGCTTTGCTATCAACAGTGATGATAATAGGGGTGACATAATAATAACAACAATACTATTTCTAATGTATTGGGGGCTGACTATGTGCCAGGCACTGTGTTATCTGTTTTACATTATCTTGTTTAATACTCACTATAGCCCTGTGAGGTAAGGAGCATTGCCATTTTACAGGTGAGAAAACTGAGGCTCAAGGATGCCTCACCTACTTTAAGTCTTTGCTCAAGTGGCTTTTTCTCAGTGAGGCCTACCCTGTCTCCTCCCCATCCCACCCCAGTTTAAAATGGCATTCTGCCCCCATCCCAGCACCCCAATCCTTTATGCTGCTCTTTTTCCACAAGGCACTTATCACCTTCTAACATACCATATCCTCGATCATTATGTTGACTGTGTCACTAGGGCAGGAAGCTTTACCTGTGTTGTTCACTGACGTATATCCCACCCACTAGAACAATGCCCAGCACTCAGTAGGTGTCCAATCAATGTACACTGAGTGAACAACCAGTTAAATAATTTGTCCAAGTGCTGATAACCTGGAGATCACATAGCCTAATGCTTAAGAACACATGCTTTGGAGCCAGACAGTTGTGGGTTTGAATTACAGCTTTTGCCACTTAACTAGCTGTGCAACCTTGGGTAATTTATTCTTTCTGAGCCTCAGTTTCTTTGGTAATAAAACAGACTAATTTTTTAGCTCAAGTGGTTGAGCGCCTGCTTCCCATGTATGAGGTCCTGGGTTCAATCCCCAGGACCTCCTTAAAAAAAAAAAAAAGACTCCTAACATTTTATCTCATAGGACAGGTGTGAGGATGAATGGAGACACACATGTAAGATTCTTGGCATATGGCAGGCATTTCGTAAATGTTAGCTCCTTTCCCCAAGGATGCTTCTCATTTTGCCTCTGATGACCTATCCTTTGACCACCTCATTGTTCAACAGCAGTTCCTTGAGAGGACAAGGCGCTGAAGGAGGGGGTTGGCATTATCTGTGGAGCTAACCAGCCCATGCTTCCTTGCCCTTCTTCTTCCACCTTCCAGGACGAGCTGGTTGCTAAGGAGACACAACATCATCCCCTGAAAGGATGTGGCTGAGGTCCTGGCCCACACAGAAGGAGAGGGACCATGGATGATCCTGGGGAGGGAGAAGAGGGGGGGACTCAACTTGCCTCCTGGGCTGAGAGTCTGGATGGGGGCTATCCGTCTGGAATCTACTGAAAAACGTTAGCTTGCTGCCTGAGAAAATGAAGTGCTCGGCCTCCTGTCTCAATGGGTTTCTGGACAGATGAAGGACACCTTGTTTGGAGGTTGGAGTGGCATTCCTGCCTGGGCAGCAGTCCAGTGGCGCTGGCCTGGGAGTGACGCCCAGACCCTGGGAGGGGGCCAGAGCAGCCAGAGTGACACATAATCCAACTCCTGGCCCTCAGAATGGCACCTTCCCAGAGCCGGGCTGGCGACCGAGGGGATGATGCGAGAGGCCACGTAGGTGTCTCACTTTTCTTGCAATTCTGCATCAACGACGGCCTGACGAGCTCGCCCAGCGAGTGGACGCTCCGCACGCATACCGCCATCTCCTCTTGCAGGCTTGAACATGACGTGAGGAGGAGGTCCCAGATCCCTGGCCCTCCAGGGATTCCCGTTTCTCCCTACCCACACCCACTCTTGACTCTGGGTAGCCTAAGGGATTGTGACTTTTGCGTAAACCAGTTAGCCGCCAGGAATAAAGAAGGAAGGAGCGGTGTTAGAGTCCAGGCTGTGGAGCCAGACTGCCCGAACCGAATCTTGCCTTTGTCTTGTACCAGCTGTGTGACCCCGGACAAACCACTTAGTTCATCTGCACAACTGCGATAATTATAGCACTTTCCTTTGGGATTGTTGTGGGGATTAAATGAGTTAATTCTTGTAAAGAGCTTAGATTCCACCTAGATGTGCCAAGCTCACAAAATGTAAGCTATTATTGTCATTTTAAGGGGTACATTCCTGGGAAGAGGGAGGATCCCTGGGCAGAATAAAAATGGTATTATTATTATTATTATTTGGCCTCTCTTAAAAAATAGGACGCTCTGGCAGCAATGGCCACCTTCCTGCTCAGCTGGGGTGAGTGTGGCTGCCCTCTTCAGAAGTGGTGGGGGCTCCTCCAGGTTTGGATAATGCCCTCCTAGCCTGGTTCGTGCCTTTGCATTACTTGCCTGCCCCTGAAGGCACTTGCTATTTCTCTCATAACATCAAGTCCAGCAGAAGTAAATGAAGATGCCAGGGGTCCAAGTGTGGGTGAGAGACAAAGGAAAGACCGGCTTGTCTGTGGTCAGAATGGGAGGGCAAGGGTTGGGGTCTCCTGTGGACGTCAGAGGCAGAGGAGTGTGAAGAAAGAGGAGGACGGCTTAGCTTGGGTGTGGCTTCGCTCCCACCCATCTGTGGGCTGGTATCATACAGTCCAATAAATGCCCTGAACTTGAAGAGTTTAACTCGGAAAGCCTGGACTCCCTGGCCCGTTGGGGAGGTCATTTGGGGGCAGGTAATGTTAGGAATTGGTTCAGTGACCGCCTGTCCTCTGTATCTTTTAGTCTCGTGTTTTTCCAAACACAAGCATCTTGGGGGCAGGAAGGATCTTGTTGTCTTCCTCGTGGGAGAGACCTAGTGCTTGGCACATAGTAGACACTCAATAAATACTGCTGAATGAATGAATGCAGAGCACTTACTTTCTGGTATAGAAACCCAAGAATTTAGCTCGACTTTTCAGAAAGCCCCTGGAATCCTACTCCCGTCCCACGTACTTGGCTTCTGCATCTGGCTGAAGGTGAAGCAGTTGTGGGGCCTGTGAGTGCAAACACGTTAGTTTCTTTTACCACTGTGTGCTCACAGCCTAGCTCAGGACCTGGCACAGAGTAGGTGCTCAATCAATAGTTGTTGAATGAGTGAATGAATGACTGGAATGGAAAGCCTCCTTACCCTGGTGTCGGGATATTGTTGTTGTGCTCTCAACCAATGGGCGGACATTGAACTCATCTTTGTAACCTATTTGGCACCACCAATCAAGTAGAGTAAAGTGACACAAATAGACCTGGTTGTAAGAAACTCAATGTAGAGATTCATAGTATTTATTTGTTAAAGGCATCTTCTGAAGTTTGCTGTTGTACTGAATTTCCCGATGCCCTTGGTGGGGTGTCTCACCCATTGTCCTGGGTGTGGGGCCAGTCAGTGGCCACTGTTACCTTGTCACTTACTACCGTGTGTGGAACCATAGCATCTGTGAGTCTGGGGTTTTACTTATCTCACTATCTTAGATCCACTGGTTCATTTCTAAAATGGCGGCAGCTTCCAGAATGACTAGGGAATAATGTGTAAACAGTGACAGAGCTGCCTGTTACCCAACGGAAAAGAGACAAGACAATGTGGTGGGAAAGGGGTCCAGGCCTGGTTCCAGGCTCTGGGACCTTGGGCAATTCTCTTCATGTCTCTGAGCCTCATCTCTGGGGCCCTTTCACATCTTTAATTCTATGTCAATACATAGGAGTGGACTTCCCAGAAGTGGAGTGCTTTTTAAGTTGGCATGTGCTTTTTGGTGAAATTGTAGCTGTTTTTATTTTAGAACTTTTCATTTATGCTCCTGTTCCAAGTGTAAAAACAGCACTAGCTATGAGGAATTCATATTTTGTGATTTATTTGGAGTATTATTATTACATCAGAAAATGGTAGGGTTTTTTGTTAAAAATGTTTTTAAAAGGTTTGCTGCATTCTTAAGTGTGATTTTATTATATCTTGGGGCAACACTTTTTCCCTATGAAGAATAGATCTGTGATTTATAAAGAACCTTCACTTCTGAGCTGGTTGTGAAAGTATTCTATGGCATTACATCATGCCCAAAGGGTGTGCTGGCTATGGGAGCTTCCAGGTTTCCAAGCACATTGCAGAGGAGAGCAAGTTGCAAGGTTCTTTCTAGAAATCAGGGTAACCTGAGACTAGCCTTGCCTATCTCCAGCCACACCCTGTGGGTTCTTAGAGAGGAAAGTGTCTTTAGGGATATGCCAGCCCAACTCTCTTGTCATTTAGATTAGGGAAACTGAGTCCCAGAGTGGAGAAGTGACTCTCCCCCCTGCCCCCGGTAAAAGGCTTAGATTACTCCTTCTACAGCGGCCCCTTGCTCATCCCACATCCCTCTCCTGGTCTGAACCCCAGTCCCCCAAATGTGAACATTGCTGCACACACCCAAACCCCTGCCCATGCCCAGTGGCGGATATTTTTCCCTTAGCATGATTTGCTTTCCAAGGTCCATGTGCTGGAAGGACCAATGCTAATGGAATATTCCAACCAGCATCTACCTGCCCCAGATGTGTGTGTTTTGTTTTGTTTTCCCACCAGCTAGGCACTAATATCCAGCAGAGAGTTTACTGACATAGTTTCTCCAGGAAAGAGGCTGCAAGGCTTAGCAAGTTCAAACTTCAACATTTTTATCAAGAGTCCCAAAGGTCTATCCTTTTCCCTTCCCGTCATCACCACCAAGCCAACAAGCCCTTCTCTACCGCAAGAAGTCAGGGCGCACAAAGCAGAAACAGCTCAGGCCAGACCAGCAGGCACACGATACATTGTTAAATCAATTGAGCAAGCAACCACCTGGGAGCCATCTTTGTCAAGGGAGAAATAAGAATCTTACCAGGATACAGAAAAGAAAAGGATGATATTGATTCTTCTGAAGGGGTAAGGGAGGCTGGATGGGGTATAGGGGAGAATTTCCTTTTCTGTTTTCTCAGAAAACATGCACAGAAAAGCTTCACAAACTAAGTTCACGCAACTAGCATATCTCCCAAACTTCCCTTTCCAAAGATGGCCACCTGCTGTCCGTTCGGAGGCAGCACGGAGCCCAATCTACTGG
>JAQZBX010053291.1:0-18930 GCA_029593785.1 Cabassous unicinctus | reverse complement strand
TTAAGGAGAATGTTGCTGCCACCTCACTGCTCTAAGGGAGTTGCGACTGTTCTCAGGGATTGGGGATAGTTTGACCATCACCCCAATGTTCTTTGAGGGTGAAATCTAAAGCTCAGCCATTACCCAGGTGCTTGATGAAGGTGGAAACAGGAAAATGGCTGTTGGAGAAGTCTTCAGGAGGCCCTAAGGAGAAGAAGACATCATTCTAAAGATGACTTGCAGACTTTGAAATCTAATGGGGTATGGGCTGCACATATTTGGAACTGTGGAGATATTTGAGACTTGTTTTTCCTCCCAAATTCTCTCTATGTTAACACAAATGTTTATCTTATGTCTGTCTCTTGTTTTCTATTGGAAGCAGATAAATTGTTTTGTAAGTTTCACAGGTCTACAGTCAGAGGGGACTTTTTACCCAAGAAAAACTGCATGCTTATAAACGATTTATATGAAATTTTTTACTTATCATTGTTAGTGGAATGATTTAAATTTTTTGGAATATTATGCAAAATGTAATGAATGCACTTTATATATGGAAAGAAAGGTCTTTTGGGGATTCATAGGGTAGAGTTGGTGGTTTGAATTTGGTCAGTCCCCAAAAGAGAAATATTATGTTTTTAAACTAACCTATTCCTGTGAGTGTGGCACTCTGATTGCATTAAACTCAGTTGAGGATTTTTTGATTAAATTACTTGATAAGATCACTTTAGGGCTTTTGATTGGACTATATCAGTGAGGCATGTCTCAGGTTGAGTCTCTGCTTTCTTGCTGGATCTGATATAAACAGATACACTGAGGGAGACAGACACACAAACACAGGAAAAGAAAGCTCTGCAATATTTGATCCAACCATGTAAGAGAGGACTAGAGGGCAGCTTAAGCATGAAGCCTCCAAGAGACTGGGACCATGGAGCAGCTCAAGAGGATTTAAGTCTTGATATATGTTTGGTTACTCACAGCTGATCTCCAGGATCTGGGCTCTGAGAGATAGTGAGCCCGGAGGGGAAGGCTGTGACCTCGGCAGAGATTATTGGCCATCTTGCTTCTTCAAGTGGCAGCTGACTTTGGTGAGTAAGCTCCTCTTATGGTGCCTCAATTTGGTAATTTTATGGCCTTGGAACTGTAAGCTTTTACCTAAAATAAACCACTTTATAAAAGCCAAACCATATCTGGTACTTTGCATCAGCAGCAGTTTGGCAAACTAGAACAGCATTCATAGATTTCCATTTGTGAAATCATTCTGCACCTTCATTAGAGTCGCTGAAAATGAGTAATGTGTGAATTCCATTCATGCCAGTATTGGATAGATATCTGCAGCTCTGAGGTACTGCATGATTACAGATTATACACAAACACACATATACACTTGCACACATATATACATACATATGTGCATACATATATATATGAATTTGCCTATTTTCTCTGTGTCTTATAGAGTTCCAAAAAATCACATTATTTGAAACTACTTGGCCCCCATTTTTTTTTAAGTTTCTAGAGTCTCTGTGGATTACAGTCATTAAGAAGTTCACGACACAAAATTTACAAAGAGAAGAAAACTTCTCACTCACAACTGTATTTTTTCCTAGTCAAAAAGTTCACCCTGAGGATTCCTGACCTGATTTTAAAGCTTTATTAATCTGAGCAAACCTTCCTCCAGGTGTGTGTTGTGGAACTTTCCTGGGGTGCTTTGGCAGTAGCCCAACCTCAGAAGTGATCTGGTCTCAGCAGTTCCTAAGGAAGCCCCATTCCTTTAGCTCTGAAGACAAATTCCAAAAGAAAGGAAAATGGATCCAAGTCCATCCTCCTTTTGATTTTTCCAAAGCTAAGAGATGCCTACTGTGCATGGGAGATTCTTGTAAAGCATGGTTAAATATTGTAAAGGATAAAATTGTATGTCTTAGAAAGGGAGAATGGAAAAGACTGGGAAGTGTTTCCTAGGTTATAAAAAGTCATTAGTGCTGAACCTAAGATGACATCAACACATTGTAGATGTCTGAGAAGTACATGAAGCCTAGATGTTAGGGAAAGTTTTACTCTATTGCAAGGTCTGATAAATTTACTTGAATATTTACTTTAAATAATTCATAAGAAAATTTGTATTAGTGATTTAATAACACACAGTATCTCACTTGTTTTTTTTTTTTTTTTGGCTTTCTGATAGTAACCCATTTATTGATTCCTCTGTAGTCACACTTCTTCATCAAATTTTGTAAGCCCTGCTCAAAAGATTTATGACTACAATTTCTATTCCATTTGTCTTCCCTTAATCAATTAGCTTCTCTCCTTGTCATTTTCTCTGTCGCTCTTTCTCTCTCTGTTTTTCCTGACAGAGAGGAAAAATGGCTTTCTAAAACAACAAATAAGGGAACTCACTCAAAACCATACATTGTAGGGGTACAGCTCAGTGTTAATGGCTCTCAAGAATTTAAACGAGGACTTAACTACCAGAAATGGTGTCTCTCCATTTGAGTTGTTGGCACAGCCAGTTGATACAGCTCTTATAACAGTAAAAGTATCAGCTATATCACCTGGCCATGTCCCAGAAGTGGATGGAAATACACTGCTGTTGAAGACTGCTGTGGCTTTACCAGCCAGTGCTGGCCTGGTCTCTTTAGCTCTGTAGTGGATATTACCTTCAGACTGGCTCTTTTTCATAGTGCCATAGAGCACTATGTAACAGGCTGGTGGAACACTGAAGCCAACCTTCCCATTCTCATGAGGACTGACAATAATACAATATATAAATTGCTTGAAAAGCATACTAGTAGGGGAAATCATTGCCAGTATGATGTGGGTAGAACCTAAAGAAACACAATTGGCATTATGGCTTCCTCCTTTGGACAGTCAACATGTGTGACATTGTAAGTCCGGATCTCACCCACTCTCAGCAAATGTCCTAGAGCTTATGGGAGAAAGTTCCATTGTTATTTTACTCGCCAGAGAACACTTCCCACTCTGGGTACCTACTAAACATTTGTCCCTTAGACTTCTTTTTCTGATTGACATGAGTTTGTTTAATGTCTTCCTTTACTGGGCCACCACCATGGCAGTAACACAAAATCAACTGGTGTGCAGATACATGCCAGCACCCAACAGCTCTAGTCTCCCCTTGAATATCCTTCCCTTATCTTTGACAAATTGGAGTAATTGACTAAAGACTGCAAATAAAATCTACCCTTCAAAGTGGCAACTCCCATAGCCCCTGGACTCCTATAATTACTAGTTGCCGTTTGCTTGTCTCGCTGTTTACATTGTATTTGTGGCCTTGTATCGCAGTATCACCATTTATAAACCTCTCTGTTCCACACACAGGTCCTCAGGTGGAAGAGGTGAAGGAAAGATTGTAAGAGTTATGGGACCAGGTGGATTGTGGCATATAAGATTTTGCCTTTTCTCCCCTAACCCTTCTAGTTCTTTCAGCTTCTAGTCGCAGCAATATTTCATTCTTAAATAGTTAAAAGACAAGATTTGGGAACTGGTTGTGAACTTGTGACTGATCAGTAAACCCTGTAATCCTTCACAATCATTAGAAGTCCTGCTGCCTGTCATGTGCCTTCCCCATCTGCACATAGACATGTGTTTTGAAAGGATTTTCTCATTTTGCAGTGAGCGTAAATGATAAAACTCAGGACAGTCCCACCACTGAGGACAAGGATCTCATGTAAGTCCCAAATAAATGCTCATTTGCTCAACAAGCTGGACTTGTCTGAGCTGTCCTTTGGTCTGATGTCCCCCTCTCAGTTCAGCAGGAAGCTGTCATTTTATGCAGCTCCTCACTATATTCCGAACAACCCTTCAGTAACCTAAGATTTTAAGCAGGTCATTCTGTTTCCATCTTGTAATTCTCTCCTGGGTTGTGGCTATCTCTTCATTTTCCTATCCATCATCCTTAAGGCAGGGATGCCATATTTTGGCCCCAATGAGATTGGTCACATTTTCTGTGACAGTGCTCCCTCCTCCACTTAACCTGTGCTTACAAACATGTCATTGACCCAATGGATTTCCTCAGCTCCCTTATCCTGCTCATCAGATCCTTCTCACTCACAGTGTCCTCTTATGCTTGCATCATCTCCACCATACAGAAGATAACTTAGTCCAAGTTCAACACAAAGGCTTTCATATCTGGGCCTCTCACTTCACTGTGGTCTCCATAGGCTATGGGATCTCCATCTTTGTATATGTCTTTCCCTCTCAAAAGAGCAGTCACTACCTCAATAAGATTCTCTTTATCCTACACAGTATCAACACACCTCTCTTAAATTCCCTTTTTTCAGTCTACAAAATGAAACCATGAAATATGCACTGAAGGTCAACTTTGCTAAGGGCCAGGACTTCCTCAAGGGGATGAGGTCCAAGTGAGGGAATCTTTGAGAATCATTCCAGACCTTTTAGACAAGAGTCCAGCAATTTATATAATAAATTGGGGTATGTCTATGATAAGTCTTCATATAAAGCCCTATCATAATAACATATGCAATCTAGATTCAAATACATCTTATATTTAAGATGCATGAATAAATATTGAAACAGTAATTTGATGATTTTGGTAGTGACATTGTGGCAGAATATGTTGTAGTTAATTGACGTGATGTTGGTGCAATTGGTTAAGTGGTCAAAATAAAAGAATAGTAGTAATGGGAACATATGTGTATAGTTTATTGGCTGAATATATTTATGCCAAATTCAGAAAGAAAATGCAGTTCTAGGAAAGACAAAGAAAAATGTATACATACACACAGAAACTCTCACAAACAAGCAAACACACTCACATACACACCATACACACATGATGGAAAGTAATCAAGGTATAAATTCAGGCAGACTTAAACTTCAGCTGTAACCTAATATCCACTAATACTAAAATCTTTGGCTTTTTATCATTAATTTTAGTTTGATTTATGAATCACACTGTTCTGTAGATTTTTCTCTTTAGCATTTTCATTTTCCTATTTTGTAAATTCAAGCAACTTCTCTTATATGAAGAAGTAACTTCCCAGTTAGTAAGGAAGATTTCTTTCCCCAGTGACCTTGTTACATATCTGTACTATAAATTTCATCACTTTAATGATGTAAGGGATCACCATGTAAAATAACCTTCATCAATCCTTATGTCATCCTTTTAAAATGTTATTTTACTTTAAAATTAGTTATTTTGTTTAATTTTATCTTTCCTAAGAAAATATGAGGGCCGCTACGGGTCGGTGCTGGGCTCAGCACGCTGGAATAGAGGGCTCATGGGGCCAGCGCAGCGTTTGGCTGGTTTGCCCACTGGTAGGCTCTAGGCAGCGCCTCTATCCTCAGGGCCCCTACTGCAGGGGCTCGCCGGCCCGCACGGCTCTTGATGGGTCACCTCTTCACAAAGCTGTGGGACCTCTTCTGTAACCAAGAAAGCAAAGTGATCATTGTGGGTCTGATAATGCAGGGAAACCCACCATTCTTTAGCAGTTCTTGTTGAAAGAAATGGTTCACACTTTTCCAATCATAGGAAGCAATGTTGAAGAGCTCGTGGGGAAGAACACGCATTTCCTCATGTGGGACATTGGTGGCCAGGAGTCCCTGCGGTCGATGTGGAAAACCTACTACTCAAATGTGGAGTGCATTTGATGCAACCCAGTGTTGGGTTTTTCTGCCTCTTAAAATTCTTGTTGACACTGATAGGGAGCGACTAGCTATTACAAAAGAAGAATTGTACAGAAAGTTGGCTCACAAGGACTTGCGGAAGGCTGCGGTCTTCATCTTTGCAAACAAGCAGGACATGAAAGGGTACATGACGGCGGCTGAGATCTCCAAGCACCTCACGCTCAACTCCAACAAGGACCACCCATGCCACATTCAGTCCTGCTGCACTCTCACGGGAAAGGGGTTATGCCAAGGCCTGGGGTGGATGATGACTTCCCAGATTGGCGTGAGATAACTGTTTTACTGCAAAAAGACTGCTCTATTTATTCTGTGAACATGAACATTTTTCCTGGTACCTTTCGCTGCTAAGGCAGCAACATGTTTAATTTAGAACATCACAAATCTCTATGAGAGACACTTGAATCAAGTGCAGCTGAACTGGAAACATGAAATATTTTTTCTTAACTTTTTTTTAATACACTCATCTTCAGTTGGATGAGCATAATATGTAACTATGTTTTCAGCTGTCTATTCCAATGACTCAAAGACTGCCTTGTAAGACATATTTGTCACATGTTTAATGTTTTATGAAGTATTGTTATAACACTAATGACGTGTTTCTTTCATTTATTGGTCCTCTTCCCCCCTACCTTGATAAATTACTGCTTTGACAGAATCGTAGTGGAATTCATCAAATATCACTTGCAAACTTCTCTAGCTCTAAATATTTGCTTGTTCCATAAACCACATATCTTTTGGACAGAACTTATAATTGGAAGCTGCCTGGAGGAGACATAGAAGGAGGACTAAATCACGAGAATTTGCCTTTAAATTAGTAACTCCCCCCACATTAGTGCAAGCCGTGAAGTAATTTTAAGTTGCTGTTAGCATGGAAATTAAGTCAATTATTTACTTAAGTGAAAGAACAAAGGTCCCTCATCTGCCTGTGAGTGGAGAGCTGAAGTGCTCCTTGAACTACATTTGGTCAGAGGCCATCCTGGCTTGGGTGCTGGGTCCTGCTGGGAACATCTGTGAAGAAGGTTACATCATTCCCAGCATGTATAACTATAAGATGTTAATAAAGAAACCAGCACTGAAATGGGGAGTTACTTTACTGTCAGTTACAAACAACTTTAATAGCAGCAGAAGCGTCAACAATTCCACTTGCAAGGGGCATCACTTCTGTAAGTACTATGTTTTGGGCAAGAACTAAAGCAGATATAGAAACAGTTTATTTTGTAAATTTTGAAAAATACTTGTGTCTGTAATAACATTTCTACTATCAGCAGTATATTACTTAAAGTACCATGTGGCATTCCTTAAATCTGTTTGAGTTACAGTGTAATAGGCTTGAGACAATTGCCATATTTATACTTAGGCTTCATGTTGTAAAAAATTTTACTGGGTTATAGGCAATTGCTGAATTTAATACAGTTTTTAGGATATTACTTCAAACCTACAAGTTAATACACTAACAGCTTATAAATTCAAAAATATTTGAAATGAGGAGAAAGTCTTAATCTAGCAAATGTTTTATTGGATAGCTTAAAAAGTTGCAAGACCATTTTCTAATGAAGAAAAATCTAAACATTGCATACCTTAAATTAAGAGGGAGGATGAGTATAGTAGTTTCAATCCTGTTTATTTCAGGTGTTTGAGTTTGCTATAATTGTTAAAATGCATGCTTAGAGACTAATACTTAATTTTTGCAGTGTTTTTTTTATTTGGGTCAAAAATAAGATTCAATGTTCGTAAGAATACCTGTTGAAAGTCATGTTTAATTTTAATATTTTTATTTGTAAATTGATTTGAATTTTGCCTTGTTTTCAAGTATACTGATTTATCATATTTAGTTGAATTTAGTTTGGTAACATTTTTTGATTTCCATTTAGTGGTAGCACATCCTAGAACTGAAAAATATCCAGAGTAAACCTTTCCGGATTTCGGGAACTAAGAATTTGACTTTGTTCTGAAACTTTTTCTTTGTGATCCTATATAGGTAGAGAATAAGCTCTCTCCCCCTGACCCCCCACTGCCTTTTTTAAAAAAGCCCATCAGTACGATGAGAGCAAAGCAGACCTAAGTCAATGTGGATGCTTGTGGGGTACGGGTGGGGTGGCACCTTTTGCCTAAAGCACACTTTGTGGGGATTTCCATCTTAGTTATGTAGTTTAGCTCTCTGTATTAAGGAGAATTCTGTAAGTCTTGTTTTTAAAAGAAGCATATTCCATTCTTATTATAAAATGATTTTCTACCTTCTGGTATGTAATATGTTTGACTGGCTCAATTTTCCTCTATCAAAGTATATGGTTATTTTTTATATCACCACATCAGCATTATATTGAAAGTGTTTTTAATAGTCAATTGTATTTTGTCAAACAATTTTTAGTATAGACTCAGATTTGCTATTTAATTTTTAAAATACAACTTTATTTTCTAAATCCTTTTTAAAAATGTGTTAGTTTTGCATTAGAAATGATTTATGTTAACTGTGTTAAAGATGAATTTGGCATACAACTAGGTTTTCTGCTAAAAATCTATGTTTGAACTTAGATTGACTAAACGTTTGTAAAAGTTCATTTAGGAAATTCCTGTAGGGCTTTTAAAAGTATTTTATAAGTCCTCATGAAATCTTTTCTGTTACAGTAGTATGAAAGCCAGTTAGACTTTACTCTAAAAGAATGTTTTGACCCTTGCAAGTATCCAGTACTAAGGTGTTGATTCTTACATTCATTATAAATTAATCAATTATACAATGTTGTCTGATGAAAAATGCAAATTATAATTGATTAGTGCCTTTGTTCTTATTTTGAGATAAATTCTTGCTTTTATACTATGCCTGTTCTTTGGAGATAAGATCAGCTTATGTATTAATAATCAAATAATCAGCATCTCAACCTCACACATTACCTATCAGAGCTCCTCATAAATATTGGAAAGCAGTGAAACTACCCACATTACACTCAGGAGGTTATTATACATTTTTTTTTTGATTGAGGAAAAAGAAATTAAATTTAAACTGAAATCTTTTGAATATGTTAATACAACTTAGATGGAAAACTATCCTGTAAGTTCAAATATGGCATTTTTCCTATTTGAATATGTTGCATTCTCCATCTTTTAACCCCATCATTCTTATTGATGCTTATTTGAGAACTGTTTTAGTAATTAACTGGCATTTAGTGAATTATTAATTCCTTAAAATCTAAAATATTAATATAAATGTAATCAATTAAAAACTGAAAATTAAAAATTGTATGTCAACAAGATGGATAACTTAGAGGAAACAGACAAATTCCTAGAAACACACAAGCAGCCTGCATTGAGAAAAGAAGAAATTGATGAACTCAATGGATCAATCACAAGTAATAAGATAGGATTAGTCATCAAATATGTCCCAACTATAAAGAGCCCAGAACCAGATGGCTTCAAAGGTGAATTCTACCAAACATTTGGGAAAGAACTAACACTTATCCTGCTTAAACTCTTCCAAAAAATTGAAGTGGAGGGAACATTGCCTAACTCATTCTATAATGTCAACATCATCCTAATACCAAAGCCAAGCAAAGATGCCACAAGAAAGGAAACCTATAAACCAGTCTCTCTAATGAACCTAGATGCTAAAATCCTCAACAAAATACTTGCTAATAGTATTCAACAACACATCAAATGAATTATACACCATGGCCAAGTGGGTTTCATCCCTGGTATGCAAGGATGTTTCAACAGAAGAAAATCAATCAATGTAATACACTGCATAAACAGATTGAAAGAAAGAAATAGCATGATCATCTCTACAGATGCAGAAAAAGCATTTGACAAAACACAGCATCCTTTCCTGATAAAAATACTGCCAAATATAAGAATAGAAGGAAATTTTTCTCAACATGATAAAGGCTGCATATATGAAAAACCACATCTAAGATCATATTCAATGGTGAAATCCTAAAAGCTTTCCCTCTAAGATTGGGAAGAACACAAGGATGTCTACTTTCTCTGCTTTTATTTGACTTTGTGTAAGAAGTACTTCCTTGAGCACTTAGGCAAGAAAAAGATATAAAAGGCATCCAAATTGTAAAGGAAGATGTAAAATTTTCACTATTTGCAAATGACATGATCCTATACACAGAAAGCCCTGAGAAATCTACAACAAAGCTTCTAAAGTTTATAAATGAATTCAGTAAAGTGTCAGGTTATAAGATCAATGTGCAAAAATCAGTAGCATTCCTGTACACCAATAATGAGCAATCTAAGGTGGAAATCAAGAAAAAAATCTCATTTACAATAACAACTAAATCAAATACCTAGGAATAAATATAACTAAAGATATAAATGACTTATATGAAGAAAACTACACAACACTGTTAAAAGAAATCAAAGAAGACCTACATAAATGGAAGAATATTCCTTGTTCATGGAAAAGGAGACTAAACATCTTTAAGTTGTCTATCCTACCCAAACTGACTTACAGAATTAATGCAATTCCAATAAAAATTACTGCAACATTTTTTACTGAATTGGAAAAGCTAACTATGAAATTAATTTGGAAGGTCAAGGGGCCCTGAATAGCCAAAGATATATTGAAAATGAAAAATGAAATTGGAGGAATCACACTACATGTATTTTAAATATATTACAAAGCTACAGTGTCAAACTGCATGATATTGGCACAAGGATAGACATAATGCCCAATGGAATTGAATTGAGAGTTCTGATATAGATCCCCACATATACAGTTACCTGATATTTGACAAGGGCACCAAACCCATTCAACTGGGAGAGAATGGCCTCTTCAACAAATGGTGCTTGGAGAACTAGATATCCATATACAAAAGAATGAGAGAGGAATACCACCTCATACCTTATACAAAAGTTAACTCAAGATGGATCAAAAACATAAATATAAGAGCTAAGATGATAAACTCCTTTAAGATAATGAAGGGAAGCATCTACAGGATCTTGTATTAGGAGATGGTTTCATGAAATTTACACCCAAAGCACAAGTAATAAAAGAAAAAAACAGATAAATGGGATCTTTTCAATATTAAAATCTTTTCACCTCAAAGGTGTTTGTCAAGAAAATGAAAAAGCAGCCTACTCAATGGGAGAAAATATTTGGTAACCATATATCTAATAGGGGCCTAATATCCAGCATATATAAAGAAATCCCACACCTTAAAAATAAAAAGACAGACAACCCATTTAAAAAATGGGCAAGTGCTGGTGGTTGCCATGAGTTCCAAGGTGAGGGGGAGGGAGGAATAGAATAGATGGAACAGGGGGCATTTTGGGGGAGATGGAAGTGTTCTACATGATCTTGCTATGATGAATATAGACCATGTTAAATTACATAAAAATTTATAAAAGTGTATGGTCCAAAATATAAACCATAATATAAACCATTGACCATGGTTTGTAGCTATGTTTCAAATTTGTATATCAGTTGAAACAAATGTACCATCTACATATAAATGTTATTAATAGGGGAAAGGGGAAAAGGGGGAGGATGTTGGGTATATGGCATTCCCCTGTATTCAGGACATCACTTTTCTGTAACTTAAAACTTCTTTAAAGACAAAATGAAAAAAGCAAGACACTGGGGAAATAAAAAGAATAAAATGTCACTGTACATATAGGACAACAGATCTTACAGTGATGAAAGACAAAACATCAAAAAAAAATTTAAAATATTTTTTCATTAGTTTATATTATCCCATTTTTCATTTTTTAAAAATTTTTTTGTATTTTGTTTCTTATTTTTAAAACTATCATTATTATATCATTTCCCTATTAATTATATTTGGTTATTTTGTTGGTTTCAATTTTGAAGAAGTTTTGGATCACAGAAGGGTGGTGGTAGGAGGTTCACCTGGGGCATACTTATAAGGCATATGAATGTGTTCAAGTGCTCATGAGGCATTGTCACAGTGGGTGGAGATCCACCTGATAACCAAAAAAATATCAAATTCCCATCCTGGGGAGTTATGCCACATTCTCTAATGGGACAGCAAGAATCCCCTGAGTACTGGGGCAGAGACTAGTGAAGGAAGATGGACCATTGACGGACCCTTGATTATGATGACTGTGCTTATGAACCTTTACTTTTGAAATTGAAACTTAGCTTAGTATTAAAGGATGACTAAGTTTTACCTCCTGATATCCTCCTTGTTGCTCAAATGTGGCCTCTCTCTAAGCCAAAACTCAGCATGTAAATGCACTACCTTCCCCCCAAAGTGGGGCATGACTCCTGGGAATGAGCCTCCATGGCACCATGGGATTACTACTAAGCACCAACTAGCAATGCAAATGGAAAAAGACCTTAACCAAAAGAGGGAAAGGTTAAAGACAAATGAGTTTATATGGCTAAGAGACTTCAAAGTGAGTTGGGAGGTCATTTCAGAGGTTATGCTTATGCACATCACAGCAGGAACTCACTGACTGCCAAAGTAAATACTGCCTCAAATAGCTGGGCTCCTGAGGGCTCTGGAGAAGTCCAGACACTATAGGCAAAGCAGAGAGCTCAGGAGCTTGGCACCCTGCCAGTGGGCCCTACTTTGGAATTTATGTTCACCAGTGTGATAAAGTTGGACTCAGTTGTGTTTTCCCTATACATGGCTCTGCTGCTCCTTTATTTGAACCTATAGTTAGTACTAGATTTGATAATTGTATGTCCAAGAGACTTAAATCTTTGTGCTGTCCATGTGCCAGTTAAGCACTGAATCTCAAGACTTGCAGCACCTACTCTTCAGTTCATTGAACTTACCAAGGACAACTAACAAGGAGATGATGACTGACAATGACTACCTAAAGGAACAGAGAGAGTCTGCAACTGCAAGCAATAAAGTCCCATCCATCTGCCCCATGGGATCTAAGCCCTCTCTCAATTAGAGGTGGAGTGGGCATCACCACCAAGAATCCTCAGGATTGGGCAATGGATGGTAGACTAGAGTAGACTTACAGTTGTTCTACTATATACTTGCTCTGATCCTAGCAATGGAAGAACTTTTATCATGGATGTGGAGGCAGTGGCCACTGGAGGTTCTGAGGGGAGAGAGAGGGAAAAAGAAGTGTAATTTGTAGGCATCTTTGGTACTTGGGAATTATCCTGAATGACATTGCAATGATAGATACAGGCCATTGTATATCATATAATAACTTGCAAAAATGTGTCAGAGAAAGTGTATACTATAATGTAAACTATAATCATCACTTAGTGGCAATGCTCCAAGATGTGTCCATCAATTGTAACAAATGTACCACACTAATGAAGGATGTTGTTGATGTGGGAAAATGTGGGAGGGCTAGGGAGCAGGGCACATGGGAATCCCCTATATTTTTTGTATAACAATCATGTAATATGTTTCTTTTTAAAAAAGAAAATATGATTTTCATATCATGAGAAACATTGACTTTATTATAAAAAATTTCAATTCCATTAATAGAAAAAAACAAAAATATTTAAGTAGTGCTTTAAATGTGTTGTCATCTTTTGTCTTTATGTTCTCCTTACATGGGACCTTCTTCAGACACCTGAAACAATGACCTTGCTTTGGTGTAGGTAACACAGTCAAGGTCTGTTCTTGAGTTTTATATTTACATCTATCAATGAGTGAGGTTGATTCAATTCAAGTTTGCAAAGTCTCAGATAACTTGATTATCTGACTTTAGATATGCGATCCTACTGGTACCAATCAAATGCAGCCAGTGTTTTCTGGTCATAAGTATTATCTGTGCAATCTTGAGAGGAATGAATTTCTAGTAATAGATGTTTAGTGCAGTTATTAAAACAGATATATGCTAAAAAGCACTGAATTGCCCTCTCTGTCCTTCCTCAGTTATAATAAAATCTACCACTTATTTATATAGTGCATTCTCAAATATACGGTCATGCATTTAATCTAACCATTTCACACTTGGTAAGGCAAGCATGTAACATTGCAACATTTGAGTTCCTTTTGACAATAAAATGGAGTTCCATATGTTATTTTGTTGAGAAATTATGGTTGCAGAGCAGAACTTTCCCATGGCATACATGATCTTGTGGTCAAGGTAACAAGTAAGAGAATGTAAAAGCATTGCACAAGACATTCTGCACTAAACAAAGACCACTAGGTGGTGTCCCTTCTTACTAGGAAAGCCCAGATGTATCCTTCTAGTTCTGACATTATTGGATCAAATGACTGATGTAAAAATTTTAAAAGCACATGTATGATATAATAGGACATTTTTATGTCCCATGTAGGTGAGGCAAAAATTACAAGCACTAAATATTGTTAATTCTTCTATGGTGTACTCATACATTACAACATAGGAAATATAATATGGTCAGTAACAGAAGAGAAATTGTCTTTAGCAATTTGGTGACCATTCTCTATCAGGAAAAGTGTTTTCTCAAATAATTTGGTTGCAGGGAAAAGGGAGAAGATGGCAGCACTGGGGGAACAAATGCAGCTGGAGAGAGATATTTGTAGAGTGATTGAATTGTTGGAAAACTACAAAATAGTGGAGTAGTACCACCACAAAAACACCAGGCTTTACAAAGAGTCCTTCAAAAGTGAGTTCTGCTAAAATAACAAATATTCTAGCTATGGAAGAATGTTTATCATGGATGAGGAGGCGGTGGCCACTAGAGGCTCTGAGGGGAGGGAGAAGGAAAAATAAGTGTAATTTGGGGCCATTTTCAGGATATTGGAATTGTCCTGCATGATGTTGCAATGACAGATACAGGCCACTATATGTCTTGTCATAACTTACAAAATTGTGTGGGAGAGAGTTTAAACTATAATGTAAACTATAATCCACACTTAGTGGCAATGCTCCAAAATGTGTTCATCAATTGTAACAAATGTACCACACTAATGAAGGACGTTGTTAATGTGGGAAAATATGGGAGGCATAGGGATGGGGCATATAGGAATCCCTTACATTTTTCATGTAACATTCATGTAAGCTAAGTATCTTTTAAAAATAAAAATTAACAAAACAAAACAAAGAAACAAAAAAGTGACTTCTGCAATGCTGTAAGAGAGGTATATCAACATGTCTATGAAACTGGACATCAGTAACAGTCCTGAAGTGAGAGCTAATGCAACTACAAAGGCTACTGTCATTGCCTTTCCTGCCAGTGAGGCACATTGTCATCCTGGAGTGGTTGAGCTACCAAAAACAGAAGAAGGCTTTGGATTCAATATTATGGATGGGAAATAAGAAAACTCTCCAATCTATATACCTTGAATAATCTCAGGTGGTGTTGCTGATAGACATGGTGGTCGCAAATGAGGAGACTAACTTCTTTCTGTTAATGGTGTGAGCACTGAAGGAGAGCACCATGAAAAAGCTGTAGAACTGCTTAAAGCAGCTCAGGGAAAGGTTATATTAGTAGTGCCATATACACTCAAAGTCTTAGGAAAAATGGAGTCACATTTTGAAAAAATGAGTTCAGCAAAATGCAGGCAATGGATATAATGTACTTCAAAACTTTATATTCCATTTTACTTTCATTAGAGAAGGTTTAATTGTGACATACTGAGGGCTGCAATGCCAGTTAATGTAAAAACAACAACAACAACAACATAAACTTCTCATGAAATTCTCCTTGCCATTTTATAAATGCCTAATTTAACGTCACGTATGGCTCCAGAGATGCATCACTTTTTTTCTGACAAGAATAAGCGAAAGGTAATGAGGGCAATTCTGTCCTGCTGTTTTTACAGGTCTTTTTCAAATGCAGATTTTGTCATAAAGTTGTTACACATTTTAAAAAATGCTTTTTTAAATATTAAAGTGTACTTTTCATTCTTAATCTTTTTTTTAAAAAAGCTTTTTTCATTTGGCTCTTTAAAAATAACAATCCTCCAATTCTTCTTTTGCTTACTCTATTTTTTTTAACCTGGGAGATTTCTTTGCAGTTTTCCAAGAAATTAAAAATAACAGTCTCCGCTATAGCATTTCATTACAGTGTCAGTGTTAACATCACTGCTGCATTTTGTACTTTTGAAAACACACAGAATATATATAATGAACAGTAAATCATAACTAAGTACAGGGGAAGTTTTTTACTTTTATTTAAACAATGTATGAAGATTAGTAATGTGTACTGATTTAAAAAATAAGTTTATAAACACTGAAAAATCATTGCTAAAATATGTATTCTTTTGTAATATTTGAGCAGTGATGCAAGAGGATGTAATTTGATTGTTAGTCTTCCTGATTACATCCCTTTCTATTTATATTATAGTATATCATAAATTATAAGTGTAAAAACAGGTTAGAATTTCATCTTTTGCAAATTTTTTAATGCTATTCATTTTTATTTAAATATATTTATTATATTTTGGTTCTTTCATTCCTAGAGATGAGCCAATTAGTTTGTAGTGGGAAATAGCAGAAGTGAAAAAGGTTATACCTTTAACCTCACTATCCTCAAGAGTTTCACACCCTTAACAGCTCAATTTAAAAGACTGATTTTAAATAGGAAGAAGAGAGAAGGATATATTCAAGATGTATAGAAATTATGAGGCTATATTTTCATAAGTATTTGCAGACTTCTTGTCAAAATGTACAGGAACTAATTCATATTAACATTACTGGATTTAGTGATGTGATCTTTATTTACAACTCAAATTGTGATGGAAATTTTGAGAGCTTTCTTTATTTCACTTGTCCACTGGATGTCACTCTTTTACTGATTAGGCAGCTATTAGCATATGATGGTGAAGTCTTTTTTCCCAGCTGAAATTAAAGAGTTGAGGTCCATTTTTAGTCAGAACATAAAGAATTTCTACACTTTTAAAAATTTTAAGTAACAAGTCCTAAATGCCATCTTGCTCCAACACATGGCAAAAGACTTTGATGATGGAAGTAGCTTATGCTTTATGGCCTGGAAACTGTAAGCTTCTACCCCAAATAAATTCCCCTTTTAAAAGCCAACAGATTTCTGGTGTTTTGTTTCAGCACCCCTTTGGCTGATTAATACAGCAACTATTTAAAATTCTTAAAATAAAGATAGTTTAAAGGAGCTAAGTAGTAGTTTTACTTGATACTGCTGAGCATGCATAGCAGTATGTTTCATTAATGCAGTTTTCACATGTATCCCAGAATTTTGTCTTGACCATAGAAAACGTCAATTATTCAATGACAAAGATATACAGCAGTGATCCAGTATAGGGAGAAAATGAAGTCAATTTTGGTCTTACAAATGTGTGATTCATGAACATTACTTTAGCATACAGTAAGTATATAATAGGTATTTGGTTTATAATTACAAATAAAAATTACCTTCTCCTCAATTTCCCTTTAGTTTCTTGATATTTAAAAAAAAAAATGAGTTGATTCAGTGGTTCTCAACCTTAGATACATAATAGAACACCCTGCAGATCTTTAAAAACTGTTGATACCTGGGTTCCATTCCACATCATGAAATGAAAATGAAAATCTCTGGGAGTTGTCCCTGACATTTATTTTTATTAGTCTTTCCAATGGTCCTAATGGATATCTTGGGTTGAAAGCCACTAGTTTTCCCCTTTATAAAATATTCTAATTACAGTGGACTCTGTTTGGAATATGCAGCTATGCAATGGTTGATTATATTTCTTAATAATTTCTTGAGGAACAAAAACTGTACTAAATATTCCTTATCTGGAACTAATTACAGTGTACCTTCTTTTTTTTTTTAATAAAAAAAGATATCACAGTAGACTTCACAGAGGTGAAACCAAGTTGGGGGTACAAATATCTGTTGGTGATGATATGCACCTGTTAAGGTTGGGTCGAAGCTTTCCCCACTCACACCGAAAAGTCAAGAGAGGTGACTAAGGCTTTACTTAAAGAAATCATTCCACAACACGGGCTGCCACTTTCAATTGGAAGGGATAATGGCCCGGCCTTCATGGCTACCATAGTCCAAGAGCTAGCAAAAATGTTAGTAATCAAGTGGAAACTCCATACTGCTTACAGGCCCCAGAGTTCAGGGAAAGTTGAATGCATGACTCAAACCCTCAAAGCCACCCTAGCCAAATTCTGCCAGGACACTGGTCTCCCCTGGGTAGACTTATTTCCCTTGACCCTTCTCCAAGTTAGGTGCACCCCAGGACCCACAGGCTATTCACCCTTTGAAATTCAATTTGGGCGGCCACTGCCAATTATCCGGGCCTTCAGAGGAAATCTCAAACTTCTGGGGGAGGCTAGCCAAGATTCCATTCTCCAGAAGCTGGGGAAAATATGTAAAACTGTCTTGTTCCGGAATCTCATCCCCCTGGGATACCCAGTGCACCTCCACTGGCCTGGGGACCTAGTCTGGGTCAAAGACTGGAAAAAAGAACCTCTTCAGCCTTCCTGGACAGGTTCACATACTGTGATTATCCTTGTAACTCCTACTCCTCTTAAAGTTGCAGGCATCGTCCCTTGGATCCATCATTCCAGGGTCAAGAAGGCATATCTCAATAAAGAGCGGGACAGCAGGACAGCCCAACCTGTACCTGGCCAACCCTTGAGAGTGTGAGTCACTCAGGATCCTCGAGCACCGATGTCATCAAACGCCTGTTGAATGGACCCCTGCTCTTGGTGGAGTCTGTGCTTATACGGCCTGCTCGCTTTGGTATTTGGAGTTGGACTGGCTGACTTGGCCCCTGCAGACTGGACTGTTGTGAATAGAGCCCTAATTGCAATTGCTTACTGGTGGACAATAAGATGCTTCTGTGCCTTAACTTGCTTGGTCCTTTACTTCCTTGTCCCCTCCCTAGGAGCCGATACCTGCCCCCAAAATCTATGGCAGCTGCAAATTAGTCAAAGCTGGGGCAAACAATCCTTGCTGAACGCTTCTGTCCTGTTCTCGGCAGGTGCAACTTCAGCCTCTGTAATATTTGACACTTGCAGGGCAATCCAAGATCACGCACCTTATGCCTTGCTGGTTGCCCCATACCCCCAAGCCCCCATACCTGCCCCCAGGAAAGGATGTAAGGGTCGCAGCTGTGGCAGTTATGACAAATACCTCTGCCAAGACCCCCAAAAAGGCGGAGGATTCTGCCACTCTTGGAGCTTGCTGGTAGGTGCCACCACTCTCTGGAAGGGGGTCCCACCGACTTCTCCGTATCTCCTACAGAAAATCCCCAGCCCAGCAGGGTGTGGCATAGAAACCTGTGACCACCATAAAACTCACCTTATTAAGCATAACCACCAGATCAGAAAATGCCTTTTTAAAGGCCCAGGCAGGACTAAAACTAGGAATCGGAATATACAACCCATTGGGGCCAGACCCAGGAGACCTCATACTGATCCAACTGATTCCGGTAACCCAACCCCCAGAGAAAACTC
>JAQZBX010053290.1:0-18923 GCA_029593785.1 Cabassous unicinctus | reverse complement strand
GATAACCCAACCCTGGAGAAGCCGACTTAATCAGCTCACTCAGAGGTCAGCCTGGCGATTCTTTCCCGAGGAACCTGTTGATTGTCAGTATCTCACCCAGACCATTTCTGAGAGACAGTTCATTTTATAATTTTACTTTTCCCCCCTGCCTGCTTTCTTTCGCTTTTCTATTTCATTTCCCGGTCCTGAACATCACGCTTTAAAAAGCCCCTTTTTATGGAGTGTATGCTAAAGTTCTCTGTTAGGCAGTGTATTTATTACCTGGAGTGGAAAGGCTTTTCACAGCCAGGCAGCCATCTCGCTACCTCTATATTTAAGAAAGTTGCTCCTTGTGCTTTGCTGGACGACGGCTCTGTGTCAGCCAGTAAAGAAAGAGAGAGAGAAAGAGAGAGAATGTGTTTGTGTGTATATGTTGGGGGAGGGCGCTCTTAGTGCATCTAATGAGCACGTTTCCGTTTTTCATTTTCCTCAGATGTCCAGTGGCTTCCATATGTCTGTCGCGCTCAGCTTTGTTCATCCAGTTTGGTATTTCTAACCTTGGGGTTGCCTTTGATGGAGGACACGTGTATCCACTGTGTCTTTTCCTTGTGTTTATGCCTGAGATCCAATCTGGAATAGCTTTGGGACTGAGGGAGAGAGAAGGAGAAACACAGAAATATAGGGAGGCCTGTGGTGTGTGTGTGTGTGAACATCCCAAGGCATCCCTAACAGATGCCGGGCTGTGAAGTAACCACCTCCAGGAGACGCTCTCTGGATTAGCTTCAGCCGAAGACTCCCTTCTGTGGCTGTGGGTTGTGCTGGTTGGTTTCCTGCCACATCAGTATACCTGTCAGATACAGTCAAATGGGTTTGAAGCATTTCCCATTCTCTTTTCAGTAACAATTTTATTTTACTTTTTCACTTTGTCCTTAGAGTTAGGGCTTGGCAGCCGTGGTGTGTGCACTGGGGCAGGGCAGGGGGATGAACCAACACTAAATGTCCCTCAGCGGCCATTTTTTTAAAGTTTGATTATGTCCCTGTAGATAAAATTTCAGATATGTCTACAGTTTGGGACAAAAAAAAAAAAAAGAATATTGAGTCCATTTAGGAAGACCTCTAATCACTGGTTCTACAAACCAGTTTTGTTAGATACGGTGGAAAAAAGTCATGAATGCTCCCCTGTCCCTGGAGATCACACATTTGTACTAGAAATCGTCGGTCCCAGCAGAACTTGGTAACAGCTGGCTGGGGATGCACCACCAACTCGTTGGGCAGTGGAGAGGTAAGAATTAGGGAGCCTGCACAACCCCAATTCATAGCCAGTGCAGGCCCTGCTTTTGTGGCTTTGTGAGGCAGGTTTCCTACAAAAGGCCATATATGTCCAGAGAGACCACTATTGTTTTATTTGTGTTTTTCATTATTGCATGTTTATATTCAAACTGAAATCTCACTCTAATTAAGCAGTCCTTTTATTTATATTGAGAAAGTATGGAAATTGTTTTCCTTCCACATTCCCTTCGGTGTCCAAGGACAAGTTGCTAATCTCTTGCTCTTATTAAATTAAAGACCAGTTAGGTGACACCCGTAATAATGCTTTGGAGGTGGGATGAGGTGGAGTTTTTTATTGAGCCTGAAAGGGAGATCTTCCAAAGGTTTTCATGGTTGACAAAAAAGGTAAAAAACCAGACAGCATTCCTTGCCCCTGCGGCCTTTTCTGAGGACTGGCTATTGGTACCGTGGACCACTAGGCTTTCCCTTCAGAGACTGTCTTTGAAGGCAAACCAGATAGAAAAATAATATTGGAGAGGACTGTAAAAGTAGTATGCTTGCTCTCCTATGGGGAAGGAACAAAAGAGGATGGGGAGAAAGCAAGATAACCCTCCCCATGTTTCTTAATTTCTTAGGATGAAATTATTGACTGATGCCATCAAAAAACATATTTTTTTTTCCCTAAAGTAAAACGTCTTCTGTTTTTTCTTTTCTCCGTAGCACCATCATCTATTGCTTTGGTCCAGGCTAAAGAAGTAACAAGATACAGTGTTGCACTGGCCTGGTTGGAGCCAGATCGGCCCAATGGGGTGATCTTGGAGTATGAAGTCAAATATTATGAGAAGGTATTCCTTGAAGGGGCAAGGTCCTCTTCCCTCCCTCCCTCATTCCTTCTTTTTTCTGTTTAGCTTTTGGCCAGTTATAAATTACATCCTGGAATAACTGTGAAGCCTAAAACCAAATGTATTTTGTGCCCTAACAAATCTAATTATGAATTAATGTATTGCTAATTATGTTGAAAAGCAGGAAAAAAATAAATCGCATTCTAATACAGCGGTATGTTTTCCTTTCTAGTAATGGAAATCAAGATAGCTAAGAAGTTCTAATCTGTAAGTCTTCTATCAGGGAGAGGGACTTGTAACAGCTGCAAAAATGCTCTGTTTAAGTAGCTCACTAATATTCAGAATGAAGCTGTGGGTTTGATGACTTTTAATAGGAAGTCAGGGAAGGAAAATTACATTCTTCAGCCTCTTGAAGTTGTAGAAAGGCATTATTTTTACAAATAACTTGTCTCTTAAAGGACAGAGTTCTGAAGAGAGCTATTTGCATTCAGCGTTGTCTAGGAAGTGAACAATTGCCTTCTCTTTCTTTTTAAAGACAGTCACTTATTGGCATCCTTATTAAAAGCAGAAAAGGGGCAGGATTTTTTCATTGAAACCTAGATTACAATATTTTTGACATTTTCGAGATAGAAAAGCAGAAAAAGGCAAGAGACCTTCTTACAGTTGTTTCTGTTAAGTTGCTGGGTGGGGAGTAAGAGAAGCCACCAGCCATCCCTTAATGTCCTTTTCAGAAAAGATTATAAGTAAAGCTCTGCATATGATCGGACCTGAACTCCTCATACCCTTTGGCATCTAAGAAGTAGCAGTAGTACTTATAACTCCGAGGAGAACGTGGGGGCTAGAGACCTCACCAACCTCCATCTACTTTCACTTCTGAGTGGAAAGCTGGGCTTTGATACTGCACCTGGAGGGAGCGGAGGATGTATTTTGCCACCTTCCTTAACTTCACCTTCTTCTAATACAGGACCAGAATGAGCGAAGCTATCGGATTGTCCGCACGGCTGCCAGGAACACGGATATCAAAGGCCTGAACCCTCTGACTTCCTACGTTTTCCACGTGCGAGCCCGGACAGCAGCCGGCTATGGGGACTTCAGCGAGCCTCTGGAGGTCACCACCAACACAGGTAACGGGCCATCCTGCCTCAGCTGGGGCTTCTGAGACCTCTTCACTGTACAGGGCCAATCCCACTACAGCGAAATTTAAGGAGCTGTATATAATTTTTGGCTATGAAGACATTTTATTGGAATCAGTGTTGCTTGAAATAAGATCGCCAATGTCTGTGACTTAGAAAACCCCATGCTATTTAGAGACCATTTTTCATAATGGTATACAGCCTGTCTCTTCACAGGAATGAAAAATGCTGTCTATTTATCTCTTGCTTTGAGTCTTCTACAAACTTTGAAAAACAGGATTGCTAAATGGATTAATTGAAGGTTGCATAGCTGCCCTACATTATGATAAGGAGCTTTCTTCCTGAGAAGATTAAAGAAGGGACCGATTTTTTTTTTCCCCTTACTCATTCCTAGGAATCTGTTTAAATCAAGCCAGATGAGGTGTTTTTTTGTTGCGTTTTTGTTTTGGGTTTTATTTATTTTTTCTTTTAAGCTGCTTTAGGAAAATATGTCAAAAATTTTGATGTTGTGACTTGGATTGGTTGATTGAGTCAAATGCTTACAGAAGGCCTACCATGGAAAAGCAGTTTACCTAAGGTATTTCTGCTTCCATAATTAACAAGCCAAAATACGGTCACCTTGTAAGGAGATGGTAGGACAGAATTTTGGACAATAGTTCTAGGAAGTGATTTTATTCACAACTTATTAAATAAAATAAGATTAAAGGAAAAAAAAAAAAAGCAGAAGACAAAGTGCTCTAGAATTGAATCCTAAAGGGGATTGACATCCCTTGAGGTTATCCTGGAAGGCTTCAAGAAGGAAGTGGCTTTTAAGTTGATCAATAATACACAGGTATTTAATAAATATAGACGGAGTTCATTCCAAAACCGTTTGTCCTTCCTGAACTTTTCAAGTCTCTTTCTCACTACGGAATGCATCAGATCATTATGTAAGAGTTAAGGCTGGGGGAAGAAAGAAAAGGCAATGAGCATTAATGTTTACTGTAGGATTTAATAAGAGATGAGAAGAAAGCAATCTTTTTCCTTCTGGTTGAAGTTCTTCATACAATTTATAAAAAGAATGTCTTCATCTCATTAAGGCTGTCTTAGAAAATGCTGTTGAATGAATACTTAACGAAGGCCAAGAGAGGCTGTGAGCATTTCAAATGGCTTGAGAAAGTTGGAAATCATGACTCGCTCAGAAGCTCTGCCTCCCAGAGCTTCCCAGAGGTGACCCCTGTGTATCTGTCCTTCCAGTGCCTTCCCGGATCATCGGAGATGGGGCCAACTCCACAGTCCTGCTGGTCTCGGTCTCCGGCAGCGTGGTGCTGGTGGTCATTCTCATTGCGGCCTTCGTCATCAGCAGGAGGTAAGCACTGGAGGCACTCGCTGCCCCACCCCCACCCCCCAGCTTCTATGCGGGAGCTTTTTGTCTTCTCCACACAAAGCTGAGGCTTTTGATTAGCATCATAAATGCGGCATTTGCATCGCCAGCTCCCTCCTCCTTGCTTTGATCTTCTCACGGTTTTACTGGAGCTGCCGGCTGTATCCCATGGAGGTCCTCACTGGGGAGACTCCGGGAAAGGCCCAAGTGATTCCAGCAAGCCAAGCTGAAAGGCAGGCCATTGAGAGATTCCTGGATATTCTAACCGCTGCCTTAAGGCATGAACCCTTTTCCCTCTCTTAAGCCTGGATCAACTGCCAAAGGCAAGAAGGGTCTAGATAGAATTTGAGTCCTTAGTTTGATCTCTGCCATTGCCAGCTATATTACTTAACCTCTTTGAGTCTTTGTTTCTCTTTTCTAAAATAGGCATGATAATATATGCCTCACAGGGTAATTGACAGAATGATAATAAAAAATAATTGTATGGCCCATAGTAGGTGCTTTACCATTAATTATAATCATATTAATAACAATGATAACCAAAGCAAAGAAATGGGCACTACAGTCTCAAGCTTCTCTCAAGCAAGGCCATCATCATTTCCGGAGAATATCCACTGAGCACACTGTGGGTAGGGCATTGCTCTTGGAATTGAATCTAAAACAGCAGATGACTTGTCCTATGAGAGCTTCAAGTATCTAACTTGATACTTGGAAAAAAAAGTCTAAAAGAGATGGGAGTGTGAAATTGGTTTGTCAGCCTATTCTTGAGTACTGTTTTTTCTGACAGTTGCTCCAGAAGAATCCCTGAATTCTTAACATGCGCCGTATACCTAGGCCGCCTTTATCTCCTTTATCTTAGCCAACCTTCACCCTCATACACCTGTTTCCAGACCCTCATCCACTGCTTCACAAGGTGAGACTTTTAGTGGAAAAAGGCAGAACTTGGGGGTGTCAAGATAATCCTCTTAAATGTAAACTTTTTCATGTTACAAAAGAGGAAAATGATGCTCAGAAAGATAGAGTGACTTGTCCAAGGTCACCACATTGCCATAGCTGGAGAGCTGTGACCTAACCCCCAGTAACCATGCTTGGCTCCCAGGCCAGTATCTATTGCATTGTCCCGCTCTACCTCTCCTCCTGGTGATCCCACCAATGTCACGACTTTGGCTCTGGCTATTTTCACGGGCCTGGGCAAGCCACTATGCTTTTCCCTCACTGTGGTTTGTTGTAAATAGGGTAATGAGCATACCTCTGGGTGGTTATAGTTGTCACATGTATTTATCAATAGCATACCCCACCCTTAATGCCCTGCTTTATACAGATCAATTATGATCACTAATTATAATATAGTATGAGATGCCGCATTTTTTACAGGCATCTGCATTTATCATGGTGTTCATTCTTTTTGGTACTAAGTCTCTAACTAGGTGTGTTTGATTAGAGCAGTGAGTTCCACCTTGAAGAAGCCAGATCCACCATAAACACTCCCCATCGTTGCTGTAACACACACACACACACACACACACATGTACGTATGGATATACCTGCTGTGCTCTATATCGTAGTATAGCTCAGCCTTTGGAAACTTTAATTTAGCCTGAACAGAACTTGGAATTCCTGGTGTTCATTCCTTCCCTGGCATTTGATTTTGGAAGTCAATCAAGATGGACTTCTTCCTTGTCCATTGCCATTTGATTTTATGTACGCACACTCCACTCACATGCACACATGGGGAAATGTTTGCATTAATATAGATCCATTTGTTAGTGGAGAGTGGGGTGGGGAATATGTAGAAATTACATGGGCTTTTGCCTTCATTATTACCGTATTTTGGCGTTTGAAAATTTTACAGTGATTATAAACAACCTTTGTTATCAGAAAATAAAGATGCTTAAATATAGTGAAAAAAAAAATTGTTGCCTCTACCTCAAAAGAAAGAAAAAAAAAAAAAAGACTAAAATCCAGCACCACGTGATCTCAGAGCCAGGCTGGAGAAGACTTCTTTCCAGGAAGTGCGTCTTATCTTGTGTTTTGACCATCTCTTTGATAGAGGTGGGAAGCATTCTCTGGTTGTAGTCCAGCTTTAATCTGTTTTACCATTTTAAGTAGCCCTAAATAGAGCAGTCAAATCAGGGTAATTAGAAGTAAGTCATCCTCATAATAGTTTCTCCTTAAAACATCAGCTTTGATGAAAAGAAAGGAAAAACACATGAGAATGTAATGCAGGGAGACAGTTTATTAAAAGCCATGGCTATAGAAAATACTGTCATCAAGCTTGATGGCTTAATTCCCCTTCTGCTTTTATTGATCACTTTATTATTTAAGGCAGGATTGATAGCAAGATGCTTTGGATTTCCAATTATGAGTCTCCCACCTTAGAGAATTGAGCCTGTCACGTTACCCAGCTATGATTCCTGTTCCTTCTCCCCATTAAAAAAAAATGTCACTTCCCAAGGCTGATAAACACTGCTCAGTGATTGGTCCTCAATGGATCACTTTTTAGAAAATGAAATGTCAACCCCTTGCCCTCATATTGATTCTTCTTTAGTGTCGGCCATAAAACTGTCATGGGAAAGGCTGCCTGGAGCCAGGTAGCTGACAAGCTTCGCGGTGGCTGATGCACACTCAGCCGATTCTTGCTCCCTTATCTTGGATTACAAATGTTTGAATGGGACAAGAACAGGGGCCGAGGCTGGAGACAGGTAGTGGAGACAAAAGTCTGGCCCAGATTTTTCGTGAGAGTACAAATGAAAGGTAGCAAATGGTGTCCACGGAACATCACCCAGTAGTGTCCTGGAAAGCAACAGCTTCAACACCCTCACCTGAAAGTCTGAGTCCTGGCCTTGAAAATGGGCTTCTCCGCTCTTACAGCTGCAGAATGTGACCCTAGGAGGGATGTTAAAGACCCTTAGGGGTGACTCCCTTCAGAATTCCACACAGCAGGTGCCAGGGGAGATTTTTCAGCAATAAATGGACAGGGACCCTCCAGCAAGGATAACGTTTCCCTTTCAAATGCCTATTTCAGTCCTTCTGATTATCTCAGAGAGAAAGTCTGTTTAGTGCTAATTTGTCTTTTAAGAAACAGGAAACAGCCTCAGGCTCACAGTGGGTACCTGGCTAGATTTTTTTATAGCTATTGTTTCATTTATTTCATTATATTTATTCAATTCTGTATGAGCCTGAGCTTAAGGCAAGCCAGTGTAATCTCCAAGTTTTTCCATGAGAAAATCTGCTCTTTTCTTTGGGCTAACTTGGATGTGTAGACATTTAGGGATTTCAGTGAAAGAATCAAACAACTAAATTTATAAAATTTATGTGTTTAAAATTATACATTATATAAAGTACGTTGATTTAGAAAAAGGGTATGTTTTTATCACTCATATTATGTTAAACAAATTCGTTTACATTTTTTATAGGCATCTTTCAGATCAGTGTCCCCCTCAACCTTTGAGTTATAATTTCAGGATCCGGTCACAGTTTTCCCAAGCACACCACTGCACCTACTTTCTAGGTTGTTTAAGGTACACCACTTCTTGCAACTGTGTGATGTTGTCCCTGGAAATTGGGATAACCAAACCACAAGTGCACATCCTCTTAGCAAGAAGGCACCCTTCACCATTTTCCTACAGGTATATATTTGTTATCTCTATACTGAAACCACTTGATTGCTTCCCACACATGCAGTTTTTTTTGTTTTTTTTTTTAATTAGAGAAATTGTAGGTTTATAGAACAGTCATGCATAAAATACAGAATTCCTATATACTGCCCTATTATTAACACCTTGCATTGCCGTGGTACATTTGTTTCAATTGATGAAAGCACATTAACTATAGTACATGGTTTAACTTAGGATTCATTTTTTGTGTTGTGTAGATTCATGGGATTTTTAGAAATTTTTACTCTAGCAACATTTATACAACCTAACATTTCTCCTTTTAATCACATTCAAATATATATTTCAATGCTGTTAATTTGCTCCCAATTTTGTGATACCATCACCACCATCCATTACCAAAACATTTCCATCGTTCCAAATATAAACTCTGCACATTTTAAGCCTTAACTCTCTATTCTCTATCCCTACACAGTCCCCTGGTGACCTGTATTCTAGATTCTGACTCTATGAGCTTGCTTATTCTAATTATTTCATCAGTGAGATCGTACAATATTTGTTTTCTTGTGTCTGGCTTATTTCACTCAACATATTGTTGCATGTATCAGGACCTCATCTTTTTTACGGCTGAACAGTATTCCATTGTGTTCATTTCGTTTAACCATTCAACCTTTGATGGACACTGGGTTGCTTCCATCTTTTGGCAATTGTGAATAATGCTGCTATGAACACTGGTGTGCAAATATCTGAGTCCCTGCTTTCAATGTTTTTGGTTATATACCAGTTTATTCTTTTTAAAAATGATCTTTAAAAGACCATTAGCAGTGACGTTATAATGGGCAATTACAAGGTCATAACCTCTAGGACAAATGTTTGAATGAGTGTTAAATTTCCCGGACAGCTGCCTTTTTGATTTAGGCTAGGGTGTCTTTCCCTAATAGTACGTCATTGTTCAAGTCTGAGGAAAAACTTTAAGGACTAGAATGCAAGGTGACTCCCATTTTTCTAAAGGACAATTTGGGGGTCTGGTACAAGTAGTACCTGATAACGAGTCATCTGTGCTGCTTTTAAACTCACCTTTTAAAGTGTCTCCCCTGTGATTTTAGTAGCATTTGCAATGTGAATTAGTGTGCAAGTCTAATGTGCATTATAAAGTCAGACTTTGCAAGTTGGCTTCGTCTTCTTATTGAAGGTTAAGATTTTCCACTTTGGAGCTAACTGTTCACACAACGCTAAAACAGTTGCCATTCAGCCTGTGTCTATCTTCCCTGGTGTCCTAATTTTCTTCCCTGGAATATTATGATCACATAGGAATGAATACGCTTAAATGTTAGCCTAAATTGGCTCTGATGAAGTCATGTAAATTCATACAATTAGGGGGCATATGGTACCACGGGAACATTTCTAAACAACTTGCTTGCAATCGTACGGTTCAATTCCAACCATTTCAGAATGTTGCTCATGAAGAACATTTAGACATCATTTGGAGCCAGAACAATGACAGCTTAAGGAAGGGGAAAAAGAAGGATGGCTTTTATGAATCTTCACGGGGAATGCCGCTCAACACTGGCAAGGGCCCTCCTGGAGCCGTTCTAGTTATTGCATTGCTTTATCTCCTTTAATCGGCACGTTAGCTGAATCAATTACTTACCTTTTACTAATTAGTTTTGGAACAGTGAACCACATCAGTCAAATCCGTCCACTTGATGAGGGAAGTTAGTGTTTTAATAAAAGCAGGGCTGATGCTGGGGCCCTGCCTCCTGCCCCCTCCCCGATTTTGTTTGTTTTATTGACTAGTCAAGGTGCCCGGAACAGCACATGGGTTGGGAGGGCGGCTCTGGGGCTCCAGCTGTTCTCCAACAATGTGGGTTAAGGTCCTTTATATGTGTCCCTTCGCCCGCAGGGAGGCGAGGGAGGGGAAGGGAAGGCCCGGCTCTCTTTCAAAGTTTCACCTGCAGAGCCGACCTTTTTCTCTGCCTCCTGCAGTCGAAAGTTTCCACGCTACCTTCTGGAGCATTCAACTAACCTACACCCGCCTTCCCTTCCCCTTTCTAATCAGCTTGCCTCCATTCTCAACAATTAGAAAGTCCAAACCTTCAACAAAGGGTTTCTTCTGCATTCAGGTGAGGTGAGATCCTTGAATGCCAATTTAGAGTTAGCACTTCTTTAGGTTGAGTGCTTTCCTCCTGGCTGCTGACCCAAAAATAAGCTTCAAATGGGCTTTCTTTCTTGGGACAATAAAGGGCCAAGGAGACAGGGTCATCAGGTAACAAAGGGAGAGTCAGACCCGATCAGTTTTTGTTTTCAAGGTATTATTAAAAAGCTAATAGACTACAATTAGCCTTTGAACAGTAATGCTGTGTTTCTTTTTCAGCATTCCCTGGGCTCTTCTAGGGTCCTCTCCTCTGAGAAACACTCGTAATAAAGAATTTTTTAAAAAAATAATCACCTTCACCACTGATTAAATTCCTCCTTCTATGTTTAGAAGTCTGAGTAAGGGGTAGGCGGGTCAGCCTGATAATTCGTGATTCCCCACCATTTTGCGGTTCCTCTGCCCTGCGCATATTTAATGAATGTGCTCCATGTAAAACAGATAACCATGCTTCTTGGCAGCTTTGAGGCCACTTGTTTCTCTTGGAATATGCCAGAGTTTTTGACTCATCCACTCACAGTTTAAAGTGGGTACCAAAACTCTCTTGCTCTATGAATTCTTTTTTTCATCTTTAAAGGAAAGAAATTCAAATCAGTATTCTAGATCTTAAGTGGTTTTAAAGATATACTTGTAACTTTAGATAATGCTTTTAGGAGCTCTGTTAAGATACAATCTGTCAAGCAGAACCCTGTCACACCCTTGGGGGACAGCCACGTGCTTCTCTGACAATGTTGTTTTAGTAGTTTCTGATCAAACATGCTTACATTTCCTTTAAGATGGGGGTGGGGAGAGGGAAGACGAGGACTGGAGGGGCTTACATCACTCATGGAAAGTTGTTTGGTTCCAGTGTATTTAGTATTTAAACCTGTTTCTTTGATGAAGCAGTAGATTTTAAGAGCATTTCAATCCCATCTAAATGGATTTACTGATATAGAATATAATACTAACTAATTGAGTCTCATCAGATATCCTTGTACACCTCCCATGTGAGAAGCACTGTGAAAGTGGTCAGCCGGATCAGGACAGGCATGAAATCCTGCTTTTGCTAAGGGGCGACATGATTCGTTTGCCCCATGTCTTCGTCTGTCCAATGGAACTGTGTGTCTGCCCACCTGATCGGTTTCTTAGGGTTGTTGTGAAGATACAATTAAATAATGGCTGTGAAGACCTTTGAAAAGTTAAATGCAAAGTACAAAATGCAATCTATTATTTGTGACGGAATTAGACACTTTGTGGTTATGGGGGGGTTATCTGTAGTACGGGGGCCTCTGTTTGCTAAGCTGGTTCCTGCTTTGCAAACACTTAGAGGAGGAGATAATACATGTGATGAGAGAACTTTGAAAAGTTAAATGCAGTGTAAAAATGCAAGGTATTATTATTTGCCCGGGAATTATACACATGGAGGAACATCTGCAGGCTCAGAGGGTCTGATTGCTGAGCTGGTTCCTGCATTGCTGACAATTAGGAGAGGAATGTGGGTGAGCTCTGAACACGTGACCGTGATCTGGCTTGCTCTGTGCACTGCAAGGCTCCTTGAGGCTCCCTGGAGTTTTCCTCCCCCCACACACCCCCGGATGTGATCATCCTGTCCTTCTCTACTTGTTGCAAGTTCAGGAGTTAAAACTACCTGGGTGCAGGATTCTGATGTGACCTCACCGGCGAGATACTGTGGCCTTGGGAGAATCTTCACCTCAGAGCCTCAGCTTCCCAGTGTGTAAACTCTTGACTGCCTCGTCCTTAAAGTTATAAGAAAACACAAGAAGACTCTACATTCTAACATATATTTTACATCTTTGTCAGGAATATAAAAGCACACATTTCATTCACTAATGTGGTCTCAGCTTCCCAAATTTGAAAGCTTTACTACCAACTGATTTGACTTTCTGATTCATTTAAGTGATGTGGTCTTTTGTGGTTTAATATACCATAGTGGTTCCAGATTTCGGATTCCCAAGACTTTAAAACAAAGCCAGATCTCACTTTCATATGGCACAGGAAGTGAATGCTGCCTGAGAGGTCACAGACTATTTATTGAAAGATCGACAAAGCAAGCAAAAACTCTTTACTCTTGCCATTTTTCTACAAAATCTTAAGGAATTATAATCCAGAAAAAAAGCAAATATTTACATTTTTTAGTTTTTGCTAACAATTTTAGTAATTTCTATGCAGCAGTTGAAGCTAATGACCAAAAAACGATTGAGTGTTTTTTTTGGTGTGTGTATGTGCAGTAATAGTCACTGTAGCTATAGCAGCAGGACTTGTTACCACCTGTCACATACTGAACATTATTGTCATTTCATTTACCTCAACTGTGTCTCTTCTTCAGAAAAATTAGACGGTGAAGCTGTTATCCATCGTGATAAGATAAACTTCCCATGGGGATGTGAGACTATAATTGTACTTTTAAATATTTGCTTTACCTATCGAACGACACCTCAGTCTGATACTGTGGCTCCTCACTACCAAGCAGGCAGTTCTTCACCTTGTGCTTCCCCCTCTCCTACGCTTGGTTTTCTCATCTGTGAACTGTGCTTAGCATTTCTGCCTGGTCTACATTACCGTAGCAAGGAGCTAGCATTAGAGCTTTTGTGTGGAAGGACAATCATTTCCTTTTTTTAAAAATTTTTTAACAGGCGAAGTAAATACAGCAAAGCAAAACAGGAAGCAGATGAAGAGAAACATTTGAATCAAGGTACAGAACATTGGAATAAAGTCATTTTGTTTTTAAAGCATTTGCTCATCTTTCCTTGTTTAGAAATTTCTAAATGATATTCATGTGACTATTATGATGTTTTCCACGAAACCACTCAACTATGCAGATAATATCCAAACCATGCCCTTTCAAGGGCATCAAACCCCAAAAGGTGATTCGGGATTATTTCAAGTAAGATTAAAGATGGAGGGGCACGGAAATTCTTTTAGAGTCTTCCTTTTCCTTATTTTATCCTCTGCACTGAAAAAGGTTTTGTTCTAGCTGGATCATTCTTGCAGCTGTGTGGCAAATTTTAACATGTAACAATTTTTCTCATAAGCTAGTTTTTGAAGAAGAGTATAAGGAACTGAACAATAATTGCTGCACTCCAAAGAAGGGGTATATGCGATTTAAATCTAGGACTATCAGTAATTTTTTAATGGCTTCAAGTCATGTTGAGCCTCCAAATGAGGTCAAAGAATAAGTTTAAAGAAATAGCTCTAAAATAACTTAAGCAAGGAAGTGGACTCTCAAATGGACAGTGGCCTATGACTCTCCACGAGTGCTCTCCAATAGAACCTTCTGAGAGGATGTCAGTGTTCAATGCCTGTGCTGTCCAAGATGGTAGCCAATAGCCGTGTGTGCTCTTGACCACTTGAAATGTAGCCACTGTAAATGAGGAAGTAGATTTTAAATTTTATTTAATTTTAATTGATTTAAATTTAAATTGCAGCATGTGGCTTAGTGGCTACCAAAATAGATAGCCCAGGTAGGAGTAGGCAGCAGGAAGAGAGAAGACCTGGGGATTGGGAGAATAATCTTGAGGAAGATGATAGAGGTGAGGGATATAGGGGTCTGACAACTTTCCATTTGTTTACATTATTTCCTGTCTAAAACTGAACTTTTTAATTGCCATGTGGTATATACTTTTTAAAAATGAAAACAAGGTATTGAAAGAAGCACCAAAACATGCCAGTTTAAGAAGATTAGGCCTAATGGTAGGTGCTAAGAAGAAGACAAAACTGGAAAATCAAAGGCATCGGGCCAACCAGCGTCCTAGGCAGGCCCTCCCAGTGTGAAGATCCTTTGAAAAGTTAAAAGCAAAGCAAAATATGCAAGCTATTAATTGTGACTGAATCACACACTTTGTGGCTCTCCTAGTGCCCCACAGTGCCATGGGATCGAGCAAGGAGAGATATCAGTGGAAAGCTGCCAATAGTTACTTCTGTGTCTTGGCCCAGACATCTCTGGGCTGCCTTGGAGCTCACATTCTGACTTTAATTTGTAAGCAAGTGCGATGAGCTTCCTGGCGTTCAAACCATTTCACAATCCAGCTGGAGTGCCTGGGTGCACTTCTCTATGTTTGCATATCGTACTTCCTTTACGCAACACAATAAAAGTGAGGTGCACTACAGAGTCCGTACTCTCAACTCAACTATCTGATACTGTCCCTTTTGTCCATTTTAACCGTGCTTTAATCTAAGTGTGTCCCTTTTCAGTCACATACCTAATTGGTTGAGATATTGAATAAAACGTGACACCACAAGGACAGGACCTCTTGGGAGGGAAAGTTCCTATTATCCTCCCTAAGGGAAGACGACAGGAGGTGGTAGGACTTAGTGAAAGGAGAAGGAGTGAGGATATTCTGCTAACACATTCCAAACCTCCTTACAGAGACTCTTTCCCGCCATGGGATGGGTTGTTTGTAACATTTTGTCCTTGAAGTGTGAAGGTATTCCAGGAAGTTGGAACTGGAGCCTCTTAAGTAGCTACCAAGTCTTTGTTTACCCTGTAATGAAAAACAGCAAGAATTTAAATATTTTCTTATGTCAAGAACATAGAGCTAATCTGATCTTTTCTACATTAAGTATTTTTAGACCCAGACAATTTATATCCTGTTCATTAGTGATTCCTGAGACAAGTTCAGCCGACCTATCACTTGTTTATTACTCAGGTGTTAGAACTTATGTGGATCCCTTTACATACGAAGATCCCAACCAAGCGGTTCGAGAATTTGCCAAAGAAATCGATGCATCCTGCATTAAGATTGAAAAAGTCATAGGTGTTGGTAAGTGTCTGAGTGCCAGTCTAATAAGTCTGTTTTCTTGGTGAGTACTAAATACATGTATGTGGATTATAAAATGTTTGTATGTATATGAGTGCATGGCATGTCTGTGTGTATATGTAAATATCTGTACACATGAGATTTCCTGATTTGATGTATATAGTGTGTTGTGCTGTAAAGAACTCTGGTGAAACTTGATTTTGTTCCTAGGAAAAAGTTTAGCATAATAAACAAACATGTGGGTTCTGAAGTCAGATGGACGGCATTCAAATTCTAACTTTACTTCGTTATTAACTATAACCCTTTGGGCAAGTTATTCATTAAGTCTGTTTCTTCTGATAAAACGGAGCATCTGCCTTATAGGGTTAGGGGTAGGATTCAGTGAAATAACCATGTAAAGCACTAACACAGTGCCTGCCGAGTAGCAAGTCCTAGACAAGTCTTAGCTCTTGCTGTCCATTTTGAATGTGTTTCTGGTCTTCAGGAGACTCTTTTTCTTCCCCAAAGGTGAATTTGGTGAAGTTTGCAGTGGGCGTCTCAAAGTGCCTGGCAAGAGAGAGATCTGTGTGGCAATCAAGACTCTGAAAGCTGGATATACAGACAAACAGAGGAGAGACTTCCTGAGTGAGGCCAGCATCATGGGACAGTTTGACCACCCAAATATCATTCACTTGGAAGGCGTCGTCACCAAATGTATGCGGTCACTCCGTTTTTACAAAGCCAAGTTGAAAGTTACTGGGAAATTAAACGCATTATTTTTTTTTCCCAGGGAAATGACAGATGGAGCAGACCCAGTGATTGCTAATAGGAGGAAATCAGTGCAGGACAAGTCATTAATCTTGTAGTCAGCTCTAAATGGGTCCATGGTTTCATCTGATACCCAATCTCCAAGGCAGCTTGTGTGAAATTTTAGGGAAATTAATATTGCAGATTTTTGGTATGCCACGCCATCTTTCAAATCTTTGCTAGACCAAACTGATTGTTACAGGGTCGGCACGAGCAGATGGCGTGCAAAATAAATTTAAGTACTTTTCATATAAAATACAACAACACCTCGCCACACCTTGTGCTTGAAACTTCAGTTCCAGATGCAAAGCGTGAATCTTGGGAATCTTTATTATATTGGGGGATTTGCTTGTCTGCTCTTCCTGATTTATGGCTTTGCAGCTCAGCACCTATTTACAGTAACACCTGGTTGAACCTTCCTTTTTTAGCCCATTAGCATTCGCTAAGCCTGTGAACCATGCTTCAGTTAAAATACAACACAGCTCAACAGATGCATTTCACGAAGCAAACCCTGAATACATCTGTGAGGCTGGCTAAGACTAACGTGTACAATGCCACGTGGACAGTGCCCCCGAAGCGCCTACTGTTTGAGGTGGCCCTGTTCCAGGAGCCACAGGACCTGCCATGTTGACTGCAAGTTAAAGATTTTGTAAGCCTGGGACTAGGTCTCCAGGAGGACCAGGGCTTCTCTTATTTGTTTGAAGGTGTCTGTGAAAAGCATCCTCAATCAGTGTGTTTAAAGTGGTGAGGATATAGCTGCCTCTGTGGGTGAAAGGCAGTTAAGTTAAAGAGTAAAACTGAGACAGTCTGGAGCAGAAGACAGTAGAAGAATAAGGGCAAGAGATCTTTCAGAAGGGAAGACGATGAGGTTACTAAAAAGTGAAAGGGGTCCTCACACTTAAACATGCATTCGAATCTACGGGAAAGCTCGTGAAAGGTTTCCTGGGCCCAAGAGTTTTCATTTCTGCTGATCCTCCTGTAAAAGAGCTCAAGAGCTTTGCCATTTCTACTGTGTGTAAAGCTCTGTGACCTTGGCTAGTTTCCCAACCTTTCTGTTTCAGTTACCTCATCCGTGAGATGCAGATAAAAGTAGAACTCGCTATTATGAGGTTATTTATGAAAAAAAATATTTAGAGTGCTTAGCATAATGTTTGGCAAATTAAAAAAGAAAAACTCTAAATGTTAACTAAGGTTATTATACTTTAAGAAGTTCATCTTTTCCCGTCTTCAGACTTCTTCAAAAAGGAAACTTGTTAAAGATATATAATTCCCCGCCCCCCAAGGTGAAGGCTATAATTAGCATAGAATAGCTCTATTTGCTTTTTAAGATTAGTTTCACAGACAGGATATTTTTCTGTTCCTGTGGCCTTCAGGACTACCTAGAGCCCTTCACTACTTTAATTAAAAGATAACATTGGGTTTAAATACTTCTGCAGGTCCATTTTCTAAAAAGGAGGCTCTGTTCAGCTCTGGATATTTTTCCTGCTGCAGACAGTGATTTTCATAGCACCTCTGCAGAAGAGAGAAGAAACAGGGGATCTTTGTATTAAAGTCCCACCGCGCCTCTAAAACCCGTAGCTATTACAGCTGTAACTGTTATAAACGACTGGATGCATTTGCATAATGCAGTTGTCACTGAATTAAAATGATTTAAAATATCTACTGCTGAAGCTGTCCCCTCCCCCCACCTGGCACCTCCCCACTCCTTCCCCTCCTGTTCCAAGGAAGGATGTGGAGGTCCCCGTGCCCAGCCCATTCTCATTTTTAAAGCTGCTTGTGGAGACATTCATCTTCATTTCCCATGTAGCGCTCATAAAGATTCTGGATACTTTTAATAAACAGAAAAAGGAGTGTAGAACAAATTGTGAAGACGGTGCCAACGGTCAGTCTAGGGAGGTGTGAGGTGAAAAGGTGGCAGAGAAGAGTATAAATTCATTACCAGCAGTTACTTGAGCCACTTTTCTAATTGACAGGAGGATCATAAATTCTCGCCGCAGCCCTCTTGCTTTGGGATCCTCTCCTCTCTTCTCCACGACTGGAGAGGCCTGGAGAAATGGAAGCAGGTGTTAATGCACCGCCAAGAGAGTCCCTCTTTCTCCTTAGTTGACAGAGTATCTTTTGATTGAGGCAGGTTAATGAAAACTCATTTAGATGCATTTGTTCTGTGGGAAGAATGTGCTCACAGATGTAGAGGGTGATTGATTCCAAGAACTATTTATATTGGTGGAGGACGACCAGGCAGGCGTACAGGGCACCCCCCACTCCCCCCACTCCCCCCACTCCCCCCTTCATCAATGTGCTAAAGGGAACGACTGGAAGTGTCTTTATTCATCCTTTTGGGATAAGCCAAGATGACTGGTTTTGTTGTTTTTCTCTGCCAGCTTTCATTGATCACTTGAAAATGTTCACGGTATTGTTTTCTACTCTCCAGTTTTTGCCTCTGAAGGATTTCTTAGACATGGTACCATGCTGCATGGTTAATAAAAGAAGAAATTGATAAATTGAACTGCATCAAAGTTAAAAAAACATCTGTTCTTTGAAATTTTTGCTCCTAAAATAAAGACATTTCCCCTCTCCCCACTCCAGAAGGTATAAGCAGGCAGGGTGGAAAATTTATTTGTTTAGAATAATGATGGATGCGTTTCAGCAGAGAAATATTCCAGCCCCTTTTCCCTGACTGAGGGTCTGAGTCCAAACAGACGGCAGGGGTAGGACAAAGAGCATAAGCATTTCATTTTCCTGCAAAGCCATGTTTTATGGACTCTTAGCTTCATGTGTTCCCTCCATCAAAAACTGAAGATTCTCTCCTCCCACCCCCAATAATACCCTTTAGAAAGAAGAAATTTCAGTCCCCGAGTCCACTGGCAGTGATTGAAAAACTGCAAAAGTTCCTCAGGATGAGAATAAAGTGGAAAAAAAGTATTACTTCCTCCCACTCCCCAGACCATAAAAATCATTTTAATTTTCTCTGTCAAAACAAAACAAAAAGTCCCAGATAGAAAAAAGAAAAAAGAAAGAAAAAAAAAAA
>JAQZBX010053289.1:0-18930 GCA_029593785.1 Cabassous unicinctus | reverse complement strand
AAAAAAAAAAAAAAAAAAAAAACAAGCTGGGGTTTTGATAGTGGTTTGCATTGAAATTGTCATCATAACAATATTAATCTATGAACATGGGGTATTTTTCCATTAATTTAGGTCTTCTATACTTTTTTCAACAATATTTTATGGTTTTCTGTATAGAAATCTTGCATTTCTTTTGTTAAATTTGTTCCTATTTTATTCATTTTTATGCTATGTACATGGAATTGTTTTTCTTACTTTCATTTTTAGATTGTTCATTGCTAATGTACAATATAAAGCTGTTTTTTGTATATTGATACTGTATTCTACAAACTTGCTGAACCTGTCAATTAGAAATAGTAGTTTTTTAGGTGATCCTCTGGGATATTCTACACATGTATCATATCATTGGTCAATAGAGATAGTTTTACATCTTTCTTTGCAACCCATTTATCTTTCTCCCCTTCATTTTGTTGCTTAATTACCATGACTAGGACTTCCAGAACAAAATTGAATGAAATTACCAAGAGCAGACATTGCTTTCTTGTTCTGATCTTAGGGGGATAGCTTTCAGTCTTTTCCCTTTAAACATCAAGGGGACTGGGTCCTTCAAGGAGACTGGTTCAAGGACACAGCAGCATCAACCTCAAGGACAGCAGTGTGAGAAGAGGGGATAGACTTACATGTTCAGGGAGCACTTGCATGTATACACCAGTTGAAATTTTTGAATCTAATGAATCACTCTCTCTCTCTCTCTTTTACAATGTACACACACACATATTTACTTTCACCCTCTGCCTGCCCAAAGAATGGATCTCTTGCAGATGGCATCTAAGAGCAGCATTCCTGGCAGGAAGGAACCCCAGCTCTCCGAGGTAGCCTTTCCTCACCCCTCTCTCTTCTTCTTCTCACTGGGACCTATATGCAAGTGGAAGTTGCTGCTCCTAGTTGTTCTATATGCAGCAAAGGTGAACCATAGGCCAAGGGTCTGCAGAGCAGGTTACAGAGATGTGAGTGGTGTGACAGCATGGGCCACAGGGAGGAGAAAGAATGTGGAGTGAGGAAGACAGAACTTATGTCCATTCTCACACCCTTGACCTCAGACCAGATCCACTTACTTCCCTTGTCTGACCCTCAGTTTCCACACCTGTCACATGAGTGATGACCACTGCTCTGCCTCCTTTCAAGGATTTATTGGGACAGAGGAAACCACTAGCACTGTGACCCCTTTGAAATTTCTCTTAGCAGTACTCCAATGTATATACAGGCTCTTTCTTTTCATAAACATGGAAGGAAATATTAAGTGTAAAGCAACTTATCCTTCCACTCAGATCACAATCTTTTGTCCCAGAGCTAACAGGTGTTAGTCATTGCTTGTGTATTCTTCCAGAAATTTTCAATGTATAATACAAATATGTGTGTCTGTTCATGATAACACACCCTACTCCAGTGCTGCCAAAGAGAAATTTAATGTATGCTACACATACCTTAGAAATATTCATGGTGATACTATTTTAAAAACTGAAAAGATATTTGTAAAATTGGTTTTAGTAATATATTGCATTGTATTCAAAGTATCAAAAATATTATCATTTTGAAGTGTCATAAGTTTAAAATATATTAATCAAATAGTTTGTATTATTTATTTCATAACAACATCTTCAGAATCTTATTTTTCAGATTACCTTCTAGAATAGAAACTGCAGATAAAGTGTCATGACTATTTCATAGGTTTCTTAAGGAATGTACATACAAAAATCACCTAACTGTCAGTTCCTATGATATCTCTAGCCCCTTTCCCTTGCCCTGGTAAACAATCATCTCTTCCATGGTGAAATGTCCAGGTCTTACTTTCTGTCCCCCTCTCTTATAAATGACTGCCATGTAGCTATCAGGAACCCATGGGACTCCTCTGGCTTGTTCCTCTGGCCACAGAGGCTGGGCTCCTATAGGGACAAGGAATCTGGGAAAGAGTCTGGGGACTGACCTTGGAAAGATGAGGCTCCCATCCTGACTCATGACTTTAAACACATTATTTAACTTGCCTGAGATTTAGTTTCTCATCTCATCAGAGATTTAAACAGCTCACTCTGAGGATTAAGATGAGAATTCTTAATCCCGACAAATTATACCATTTGTTTCTCACCTTTCAGGAGAGCAGATTTCTGTTGTTTAAAAAATGGTTTAGGTGGAAAGATAATTTTAATGATTTTAATATCCTAGCTTGTAAATTCTACAATCTGTGTTATTTCTGGACCTGTTTCTGTTGATTTAATTTTCTCCTCATTATAGATTTTATTTCCTCCTTTTTTGTATATCTGGTAATTTTTATAAGATGACAGACATCATGCATTTTTCATCTTTGTGTCCTGGATGTATTTATATTCTTTCAACAGTTTTGAGCTTTGTTCTGGGCTGCAGTTTTGTCCTCTTGAGGCTTGCTTTTACTCTTTGTAGAGTCGGACTACAGCAACCTTTATATAAGGACAAATTATTCTCCACTACAAAGTCAATACCCTCTGAACACCCAAACTTCTGTAAATTACTTTTTTCTCTGATGCTGACTAGTGGAAACATGAACTATTCCCAGTCATGTGTGAGACCTGAGGACTGTGCTGTCTGTTGCTTTCTCAAATGTTCTTCTGTGACCATTGGTAGTTTCCTCATGACAGAGGATTCTTCAGCTGAAGACTTGTGGGGTGCACTCTGCAGAGCTCTGTAGTTGCCTTTCCCTTCTCTGTGCTATCCTCTCCATGAAGCTTTCTCCCTCTTGCACTCTGCCAGCAAATGTAGCTGCCATGAATTCCCAGAATCCCAGCTGCATGTCCTCAACTCAAGGACCCTGCCAAGCCCATCTGAGCTGCACTGTAGCCTGTAAATTGTCCTCAGCCTGGGACTGTCACCTCACAGGTCTCTCTACCTTATGGGATCTCTGCTGTGCACTGTTTGTCATCTAGCATCTGAGAACTTTGGATTCATATCATCTGTCCATTATTTTTAGTTATTTAAAGTGCAATGGTAAAACCAGCCCTTGTTACTTCATCATGCCCAGAAGCAGACATCTTCATGGCTAATAAAACATGAGTCTTTAGCTAAGCTTACTCACAGAGAAGCAAGAACATACAAAATCACACAAGAATGAGAGTCCATTTTGCTCCTATCCAATTGTCTTCAAAAATTTCAATAAAAAATTAACTTTATTCTCACCATCCTGATTTTGTGATATTCAAGGTAGACTAAACATTCACTATATTGGAAACCATGCATGTGTCCCCAGACTTAGTTTTTCTCCCTAAGTCTGGTTTTGGAATGCTGGTGATAAACTAAGCTTGATATATTATATGACGATCCTGTTTAGGAAAAGACTGCAACTTTGGGTATCTTTGGTCAAACTTAAGAGATATAACAGGGGAATAGATTTGTCTCCAGTGGCTGGGCATCCATCTTGCATATGGAGGGACCCAGGTTTGATCTCCAGGACCTCCCTGGAAAAATTTATAAAATTAAAATATAGAAGGCACATGGGCCACCAAACCCTGTGCACGGGTGCACCACCAGGCCTTGAGAGAGGTTGAGGCATCAGTCCCTATGTGCAGGTGTGACGCCAGGCCCCATGACCCAGCAGTAAGATGATGATGTAACAGGAGACTGAAACAAGAGAAATCCAAGATGAGATGCACCAAAAAAACAGGAACTGAGGTGGTGCAGGTGGTAGGATGCTTCTCTCCCACATCAGAGGTTCTAAGGATTGAATCCTAATGAAGACAGGAAGAGAACGATGAAAAGAGAGGGCAGGAAATGGACACAGAGTCACTCAGCAAATGGACACAGAAACATCAAAAATGGGGGGGTTAAAAATGGATAAAAGTAAATAAATAAATCCTTTAAAAAATGTATAGGGGAGGAAAATACAGACTATAGTTAGGAGTAATACTTTGATGATGCTCTTTCATGATTTGTTAAGAAGTGTTTCCCAACAATCCAGGATGTTTGTGCATGTGTGGGTGATTTGTGAGAGCCCTGTATGATGTTATGCATGCTTGTTTTGTAAGTTCCTGATGTTTACTGAACACTTATAGTTTATGTATATTCATGTATGAATGATATACTTTAATAAATTTTTTTAAAAAAGAAAAGAAAAGAAAAACTAGTAGACACAGAAAAACACACAGAGAACAGACAGCAATTGCAAGAAATGAGGATTTATTAATTAAGATTAATTAATAAATAAATCTTTTTTTAAAAACTTGCACAGTTAAAGTGGCAAGGTAACCAACATACTCATATGCTGCCAGTGTCCATAGACATTGGAAGAGTCTTGAGAAAATTATGAGGCAAAAAGTATTCAAGTAAAGGTCCATCCTTTGCTCAACTCCAAATTCCTTAGTCTTGTTAATTCATTCCAAGAAAGTAAAATGAAGGGAATATCTCTCAATGCACGCACTCATGCTCATATGTTATTTGTCATAGTAACAAGTCAATGTATAAAGTTCTAACTGCAGCAGAATGTTTAAGTGCAATGTGTCTTATTCCTTTCTCTGCTACCATGAAAAGTGTTGGCCATAAAAATTGCAAGACAACATGGAAGAATTTTAGAGTTAAAATATTAAGTTAAAAGAAAAGAGCACAACTGTGAATGGGGATAATTATCTATTAAGATAATTAGGTAAACACAATATGCTCAGGGCTGAGGACAAATCTAGAACATGGGAAAAGGAAGTAGAAGCACTGTTGAGGTGTGTGATGGTGAGAAATTGTATCCCTCTTGGAATTCTGTTTATGTAACTAGAAATTTATGTTATCAATAAATTTTGTTTACTGTTTTAAAATGGTTTTAAAATTTTATACAAGTAATACATATTCACTGTAGAAATCATTAGAAAGAGTAGATGATGGGAATCAAGAAAAATATTTTGTACCAGAATCAGTGAGTGGAATTGACATATGAGCTGGACATGGGGTGAGGAGGAGGTCAACAGAAAGGAAGGAAAGGTCACACTGGGAGGGAGAAATGGCACACACAAATGTGCCAGGCATAAGTGTGCATGGCCTTTATGTGTGGGCAGAGGTTATGGAGTGGTCTGCAAGGAGGGGAAAGCAGGGCTGGGTTATCCAGGTCCTTAATTGAGCACCAGCTTTCCCTGCCCATAGGCAACCTCATCCACATGCTGCAGAGCCTCTTTGCATTGGTGGTCATGTACAGGCTAGAGTTGTATAGACAGGCCCTGGATATGCTCCAAGGCCTGGGCATTGGGATGTAAGTGCTGGGTTGGCTGCCTGCAGGGGCCAAGGTCCTGAGATCTCATATGCCTTCCTCACAGCCACTCTCCAACATACACCCTTCCCTGCTGGGATATCTCCAACCCTTGGACCTATGGTCTCAGCTCTGATGTGTTTATGGCTCATCATAGCATCACACAGCATACAGAGCCTGATGTTTATGCATCATGTGCCATGAATTTCTGTCAATTGTTTGGGTAATACATATATCTCCATTATACAGCTGTGAAACTGAGATTTAGGGGAATGAAGTGAGAGACAATTGAATCTACTGGAGAGAATCAGGAAACCTGAGTGCTTAATTTTGATGCACTACTGACTCATTGTGGGCATTTGCTTCCCTTGTCTGAGCGTCAGCTTTCCCATCTGGTACTTTAAAAATGAATGCTGAATCACTGAGCATTTACAGGGTGACTATTTTCTTAACAACCCAGGATGCTGACACATCTAGTAACTTCCCTTTTAAGACAAGGAAAGAGAAGCACAGGGAAGGTCTAAGAGAGAGGGAAGCCCTTAGACAATCTAAGACCAATGCTGCATTTTAACCACTACCTCCTCTTCACTGCCCCCAGGAGATGCAAACATAAGCTGTGGAGCTATCTGGGGACCTCTCTACTCTGAGCTCCTCTGCTTCCATACTTGCCTGGGGTGGCCTGTGAATTTTTGGCTGATCCTACCCTACCCAGCCTCTTATGGCCTTCTCAGATGCTTCAAAAAGTCCTATTTGCTTGAGTCTCATTCTGTTAAACCACTCTCCCAGCTGCCACCGTGTAGCTTAAGAAGATATCAATTAAATTCTGGATTATTGGATTGTCGTTTTGATTCTGAAGACCTAACCCTGTGTCCTTGGGAAAGCCATCTCCACTTTGTGTGCCTCAGTTTCCTCAACTGCATAATGGATGAGGGAGTGGTTTGTAAGCTCCGGGTGTAGAGCCTGTGATAGTGATGGTCTTCATCTCCCTCCTCTACCACTGGGTCCAGGAAAGGCCTGAAAGGGAGTTGAAAAGGCCACCTCAGGAAGGTGAGTACATCAGACTTGTCAGCCCTCTGCGTTCCTGCCTCACCGTAGCCATCATCATGGGCCTCATGATCCTGCAGGTGCAGATCACTGCCATCTTCTTCCTACAGTGCATGAGGAGCTCAGCTGAGTAGTAGAAGCCCTCAGCTCTCAACAACAGGTGGAAGGAGAGGGATGAACTCCAGGGACCCTGCTTGGCATTTCTCCCCCTGCCACTTGGCTCTTGTGAGGGTCCTGTGGGGACTTGGCTCTCTGAGAGAAAGTGTGGGGCTGTGCTTCAGCAGGTGGACTCTAGTGCCAGGCTTCAAATCCTGCATTCACCTTTTACTGGCTGTGTGACCTTGAGTGACCTTACTACACATCTATGGCTCTCAGGTTCTCCATTTCTCAAATTATTGTACTTATCTCAGAGAGTAGTTTTGAGGATGAAATTTGTTAACATCTGAAAACTTTATAGAACAATAGTGCCTGGCACATGGTCATCTTTCCTGATTCATTCATTCAAAGTAACTTAATCATGGAGGAAACATCAGGGGCTCTGAGGGTCCACAGAGAATCCCGGTATGACAAGCTCTGAGTCTACTGGAGTAACAGACACATACAAAGACAAACATGCAGAATCTAGAGGGTCCAAATAAGTAGAAAAAAATAGGAATAACAGAGGAAGAGAAGGAACAGTGATGAATTCATTTTCAGGTGGGACATTTGTTTCAAGGGGCATTGGATGGGTGGGGTCTAAATGCAGTGAGGAGATGAGGGCCTGGTTGGCTGCAGCACAAGCCTTGGGAATGCTGGAAATCCTTGAAGGAGAGAGAATTCTTGGGGAAAGTGAGTGACCCAACATGGCTGCCATGCAGGGGCCTTAGGCAGTGAGAGTCAGGGAGTGGCAGAAGGTGAGTGACATGGTCAGAAGCCAAATCAGAGAGGGCCTTTACTATCAGGATGTGAAATACGGAATTTATCACAGAAGCATTTATCCCAAGAGGACAGATGGTGATTTGGGAATTAAACTCAGATGGAAAGAGCTGGAAGAGGTCACTGTTGAAGCACAGTGGGAAAGGTCCAACCTCCACTGTAACCACAAAACCAAGGTTGCCACCTGAGATTGCTTATCCCAGAAACTGCAGAACCTGGGGCCATAGGAAACAATGATAGTCACCAGTAACACTGGTCTTGCACAGAGCTCAGTGCCCTCTGCACCATATCTGAATTGGTCTTCACTCAGTGCTGGGAGGTGGGTGTTCTTGATGCTTGCTTCCCCTACCAGGTCACCAAGCTTGGGGCCAGAATCAGTAGGATATGACCCCATGCCTGAGAAATTCCAGAACCCACTTGCCTGGCCTCCTTGTCATACTCAAAGGACACTCACCTTAGGTTGCTTTCCATTTGCAGGACAGCATTCCATAACTTCAACCATTTTCTGTTATTCTACAACATGCTGTTGAGGTGGGAACATGGCCAATGGGGTAGGTGCATAAAATTTAGATTTCACTAAAATATCTGAGAGGGAGTCAATGGCTACCTTACTGACTTACTTTTGGGTACAGCAGACCATAACACTGATTCACAACTCCCAGGAGAGTCAGGAATAGAAAGCAAGAGGCTGAAGGAGCAAGCTGTGAGTTATTGATCTTCCTGGCTGCCAGGTAGGGCTCCCCTCCCCCACCCCCAAGATATTGAGGGAGGGTAAAACTCCTGGTGAATTGCATCTGACTGAGAGAAGAACAGACTTCTCATACCCTTCCAGTTCCTGTAGATATATATAGAGTGAGAGAGTGCTCTGGGTCATTTAGGAGGCTACTAGAAAGGTAAGGAAGCCCAAGAAAAATCCGGAGTTTCTCATACCTGTGCCTGGAAGTGGCACATATATCCTGGCCACAGGACAAAAAGCCTTGGTGGAGCCACCAGCTGCATCCAACAAACAGAGTGGTGGCAACCTCCCTGGGAGGAAACAGGATCTGGAATGGTGGAGAGTAGCTTCTTTGCAGTTAATTTAGCTAGCAGATCCCACTTTGGGTGTCAGAAGGGACACCACAGGGATAGGGGAGAGGGATCTCCTTAGGCAGGCGGTCATGCCCAGCAGCCTAGGTATAGAGAGGAATTACATCAGAAAGAAGGCAGAGATAAAAGACTAATCTAGCTTGCCTGAGGGTAAAGGGATGGATAGCCTTCCAAAAGCCTCTCTAACCTAAGGAGACAAAATAGCTCAGTGGAAGAATTCCTACCTAACATATACAAGGTCCCTGGCTCAATACCTGGAGCAAGATTTTCAAGCATCCAGCTGAAATTTTAACATAAGGAATATACTGACATTCTCTTTGTATTAGCTTTTACTGGATTTCTTATTTTTTAAAAAAAGTTCCTTTTTTATTTTCCTTATTTTCCTCATGAAAACCTGCTTTAAATCCTGCAGAGGACAGGCAGCATGGTGATTGAATAGCAGCAGCCTGAGGCGATCCCTAGAGGTCTAAGACAGAAGGCTGTATTTCAAGGTTTATCTTTGATTCTTAATCCTTTTTTTTTTCCTTCTTTCCAATTTTTTTTTAAATTTTGAAACAGTAGCTGATATCTTATTTTCCTGTTGTTGTGTTTCCCCTTCCTTTGTTTCTCTGTTTGTTAATTTTTTCTTTTTTTCCTTTGTTTACCAATTTTCTCAACCTATGCAATACCTTTTCTATTCTTCGTATTTATATTTTCTGTTCTTCCTTTTTTATTTCACCTCTCTTTGCTTGGTCTCCAATTTTTCTTTTTCTAATTGCTCTCTCTCTCCTATTTTCTCCATTTTCTTTCTTTTTTCATATTTGTTTCTTTCTCTCTTTTACTTTTACCTTCTACCATTCTCATCCTTCCAGCCCTTTTAATTCATTATATATTTTTCTTTATTGTGTTCTTGTTTCATTGTTTCTATTACACTTTTCTATTCTTATTCTTCTATACTTCTTACTTGGGTTAATCACTCAATTTCCTACAGCTTGTAGAGTCCCTTTCTGGTCTTTTACTATTATTACTACAATTGTTCATTTTCTCTTCCTATATCTTCCTATTTCTCTCAACTTAACTTTTTTTCCCAAGCGAACATAGACATGAGCAAAAAAATAGAATAAGAGGAATAAAGTGTCAAAGGGAAATCGTACCACACTCAAAACAGCAAAATAAAAGCATAGAGAAGAGAGAAAAGCTAATCAATTGAATACACTTATCAAGATATATAGATGCCTAGACATGAACAAAAAATTACAAGCCATACTAAGAAACAGGAAGACATGGCCCAATCTAATGAACATACTAAAAACCAGGAGGAGTTGTAAAACATAGAACAACTAATCAAAGCTGTCCAAACTAAGATCATGAATCAATTTAATGAAGAGAAAGAAGATATTAAGAATATTAAGAAGATACAGCGAGAACATACTGAAGAAACTGTAAACATACATAAAAAGAAAACAGATATGATGGTGGTGAATGGCAAAATACAAGAAATCAAAAATACACTGGAAGTATATAAAAACAGATTAAACAGGCAGAGGAAAGTGTTAGCAATGTAGAAAACAGTACACCTGAAATCAAACAGATAGTAGAAGAGATAGATAAAAAGATATGAAAAATCCAGGAGGAACATAGGGATTTGAATGACAATGCAAAATGCACAAACATACACATTATAGGCATCCCAGAAGAAGAATAAAAGGGAAAGGGGACAGAAGGAGTGTTGGAGGAAATAATGACTGAAAACTTCCCAACCCTATTGAGCCAGATGGAGATACATGTCCAGGAAGCACAACATAGTCCAAACAGTATAAATCCCAACAGGATTACTCCAAAACATATCCTTGTCAAATTACCCAATGCTCAAGACAGAGAATACTGAAAGCAGAAAGAGAAAAGAGAACCATCACATATAAGGGAATCTCAATAAGAATAACTGCTGATTTCTCATCTGAAACCATGGAGCAAGGAGGCAGTGGTATGACATAGTTAAGATGCTAAAAGAAAAAACTTCCACTGAAGAATTCTATGTCGAGCAAATCTAAAATTCAAAATTGAACGGGAGTTCAAAATACTCACAGATAAACAGAAATTAAGAGAGTACGTCAATAAGAAACCTGCCTTTCAAGAAATACTAAAGGGAGTTTTGCAAGTCAAAATGAAAAAAAATGAGAGAGAGGGAGAAAGCTGGACGACAGTGTAGGAACAACTGCAAAGACAAAAAGAGAAATAAAAACAACATATAGCATACAAAAACTCAAAGAAAATATGTTTAATATTAGTAATTCCTTCAGAGTATTAACAATGAATGTTAATGGACTAAACTTACCAGTCAAGAGACACAGATTGGCAGAATGGATAAGGAAATAAGATCCATCTATATACTGTCTACAAGAAACCCACCTTAGACTCAGGGATTCAAGGAGTCTGAAAGTGAATGCATGGAAAACAAATTTGCAAGCAAACTAAAACCAAAAAGGACAGGAGTAGTTATACTAATATTGGGCAAAATAGACATTAAATGCAATACTATTGTAAGAGACAAAAATGGACACTATATATTAATGAAAGGGGTAATATTCCAAGAAGAGAGAACAATCATATACATTTACACACCTAACAAGGGTGCCTCAAAATACATGAGGCAAACAGTTGGGAGGCAAAGTGGAGAATCAGATGCCTCCAGAATTATAGTGGGAGACTTTCATACACCATTATCACCACCAGACAGAATATCTATATAGAGAATCAATAAAGAAAAAAATCTTTGCATAATACATTAAAGAATCTTAACATAATAGACATGTACAGAACACTACATCTAAATACAGTGAGATATACATTCTTCTCGAGTGCAAACGGATCATTCTCCCAGAGAGACCACAGAGAGATCACAGAGGCACAATTGTCAAAGAATTCAGAAAGATTGAAATTATGCAAAGTAATTTCTCTGACCACAGTGGAATGAAGTTGGAAATCAGTAAGGGCCAGAGTACTGGAATATGCACAAAGATATAGCAGTTAAACATCACACTCTTAGACAAACAGTGGGTCAAGGAGGGAATCTCAAAAGAAATCAGTAACTACCTTGAAATGAATGAAAATGACAACACAACATATCAAAACCTATGGGATATAGCAAAATCTCTGCTGAGAGGGAAATTCATAGCAATAAATGCATATATTAAAAAAGAAGAAAGAGCTAAAATCAAAGACTTAATTGTGCATCTGGAGGAATTAGAAAACAAAAACCAACTAGCTGCAAAGGAAGTAAAAAATAGGAAATAACAAAGATTAAAGTAGAACTAAATGAAATAAAAAAATAATACTGCATTAGGAAAAAAAACATGAAAGGAAAAGCTGGTTCTTTGAGAAGATCAGTAAAATTGATAAATCCTTGCCTAGACTACCAAAGAAAAAATGAGAGAAGATGCAAATACACAAATAAGAAATGAGGAAGTGGATATCACCACTAACCCCATAGAAAGAAAGAGTATCATAAGAGGATATTTTGAAAAATTATATGCCAACATAATGGAAAACTTAGAGGAAATGGACAAATTCTGGAAACACACAAGCAGCCTACAGTGACCAAAGAAGAAATTGATGAGCTCAACAGGCCAATCACAAATAACGATATAGAATCAGTCATCAGAAACCTCCCATCTAAGAAGAGCCCAGGAGCAGACAGCTTCACAGATGTATTCTATCAAACATTCTTGAAAGAAATAACACCAATCCTGGTTAAACTCTTCCAAAATTAGAAGTGGAAGGAACATTGTCTAACTCATTCTATGATGCCAACATTATTCTAATACCAAAGCCAAAGACATCACAAAAAAGAAAATTAAAGACTGATCTCTCCAATGAATCTAGATGCCAGAATCATCAATAAATACTTGATAATTGCATTCAACATCACATCAAATGAGTTATATGCCATGACCAGGTGGGTTTCATTCATATAGAAAGAAAAAAATGACATGATCATCTCTATAGATGCAGAAAAAATATTTGGCAAATGCAGTGCCCTTTCCTGATGAAAACACTACAAAATTTAGGGATAGAAGGAAAATTCCTCAATATGATAAAGGGTATATACGAAAAGTCCAAAGCCATTCATTGCAATTGATAGACACATTTTATATCATTGCCACTAAGCATGGAATATAGTTTACATTGTAGTTTACACTCTCTCCCACTCAACTCTGTAGGTTATGGCAGGATATATAATGGTCTGTATCTGTCATTCTAATGCCATTCAGGACAGTTTCCAAGTCCCAAAATAGCCCCCATATTTCACCTGATTTTCCCTCTCCCTACACCCAGAACCTTCAGTGGCCACTGCCTCCACCTCAATGATCTTTCTTCCATTGCTAGAATCACCATAAGTTTATAGCAGAATACTAGTAAGTCTACTTTAGCCCATAGTTCATTCCACAGTTTTCAGGACTCTGTGATGGTGATGCCCACTCCAGCTTTAATTGAAGGGAATCTTTGATCCCATATGGCCAATGGATGTGACTCTCTTACTTGCAGTTGTAGACATTCTCTGTTCCTTGGTATTTTATTTGTCCATTGTCTCCTCCTTGTTAGAGTCCAATGAACTGGAGAGTAGCTGTTGCAACTCAGTTGAGATTCAGGGCCCAGCTGTCACACAGACAGCCCCAAGATTAAAGTCTTTTGGACATACAACTACCAACCTAGTACTAGTTATAGGTACAAATAGAAGAACTGAAGAGCCATGTTTAGGGAAATCACAGCTGACTCTAAATTCCAAATTAATGCTTTCTCTCCAAAATCAGGAACAAGACAAGCATTCACACTACCACCACTCTTATTTAACATTGTGTTAGAAATACTTGCTTGAGTACTTAGGCAAGAAAAATATATAAAAGACATTCTTACTGGAAAGGAAGTAGTAAAAATTTCACTATTTGCAAATGACAAGATATTATACATAGAAAGCCCTGAGAAATCATGCAGAGAGTCTATGAGGGAGCACACATGGGTAAAAGACCATTCCCAACTGACTGCATCCTCTGTTAAAGCTGCAATCTGGTCTGCGTTGAAAGAAGCCGGTCCCTAATAGCACTGGAATATTCATTCTGCCCAGATTCTCCTAGTTCCAGTGGCACAGTTACAATCATGGCCCCTGGTGCCTTTCTTACATGGACAGGTTTAAACTTTAGCTTTTCTTGGGATTATACATGAGCCAGCTGAATTTACTAATCAGTAACTGTAATAGGTTGCAAACCATTTCTTCCTCCCCTGTTTTTGGGAAATGGAGATTCCAATTCCAGCCACAGAATAGCTCCTGAGATGGCCTGTACCACCAAAATAGGATGATCACCAGCTTCCATGGTGTGGCCGGTATTTACCTTCTTGGGAGAGCTAGACCCACAAACTTTGTGGAACTGCCTGGTGGGACTAGCAGCAGGGTCTCTGAGTTCACATTTTCCACTTATTCTTAGAGCTTAACTCCAGAGAGAGGCTTTAAGCTAAGTCATAAAAACAAATGCAGCCTAATGGTCAGGTGGGTTATTAAGGCTAATATTCAGAATGTTCTGCAGCACATTTAACAGACATTCAGGAATAAGTGGAAGACAGTAAGAGGCAGTCTAGTGTTACCTAAACAGTTAGAATAAACGTATGAAAACACTTTTGAAAAAGATCAAAAAGACAATGTCCTGAATTACTAATGCTGTCAGTTAAACACTCATTTAGTTTAGAAAATGATCCACTCATGACAGAGGAAGCAAATATTAACTTCTCTCTTTGTAAACCTTGTCCATTCACTCATTGATTCAGTTTCTGGACAGAGCACCTTCTGTGGATAAGGTTCCAGCCCATGTGAGTTCCATGTTACCATAAAATTAATGGGTAAGAATATATCTCTAAGAATGTTTCTTCCTCTTATTTTAAAAATAATACATTTTGAGACAAACAGAAAGATGGCAGTAGAATAAGGAGATCCTAGAGTCAACTCATGTTTCAAGAGCAGTTAGTAATCACCCAGAGCTATCTAAAGCACTTGTTTGGTGGCTCCAGGAGACCAGAACAGCATCGTGCAACATCCTTGAAAGAATGGAAGGAGGAGACTGCCCATCTGCAGAGAAGATCCATAAGTAGAGCCCTCCACACCTTGGAGGTTGGTGCCCATCCTCCACTGGTGTCACAATCTGCCTCAGGAGCTTTTCTGTGGCGAGAATTGGAAGTTCCATTTCCCAAAAATGGGGGAGAAAGAGAGAAATGGCCAGCAACTTCAACTACTGATTAAGTAAATTCAGCAGGCTAAAGTGAATTCTAAGAACAGCTAAAGTTGGAACGTGTCCAAGTAAGAAATAAACCAGAAGCCATGATTTTAAATCCACCACTGGCAAGAGAAGAAGCCAGGAAGACTGAAAATCCCAGTGTTAGTATGGACTGGCTTCTTTCCACCCAGAGCAGATTGCAGCATTAGCATAAGCCCCAGTTCCACCTCTGGCAGAGAAGAAGCTGGGGGGACCGATTCCAGTCTCTCCAGGAAAGTACAGGTCACACCAAGAAGACTACTGATCATCCTATTTTGGTGGTACAAGCCAGCTGAGGAGCTATTCTATGGCTGGAATTGGAAGTTCCATTTCCCAAAAACAGGGGAGGAAGAGATGGTTGACCACCAATTACATCTACTGATTAGAAAATTTGGCTGGCTCAAGTGTAGATCCAAGAGCAGCTAATGTTTGAACATGAACAAGTCCAAAATAAATCGGTGGCTGCCAATTTGACTGTGCCCACATAATGAAGACAAGCCAGGTTGACTGAAAATCACAGTGCTGGTAGGGACCAGCTTCTTTCATCCAGTCAGCCTGCAGCCCTAGTCGAGGTTTCAGCCCAACCTCTAGCAGGGAGGAAGCTGGCAGTCCCTGTGCCAGCCTCTCTGGGTTACTGCAGATACATTTGGCTGGTAAAAACTGAATATTCAGAAGTCAACTGGGGCAAGTGCAGTCATTTTGAGCCCATACCACATAGATTGCTGCCCACACTGCAGCTCCATTCCAGACCCAGGCTAGGGAGAGGGGTATGAAGCTTCATCAGTCTCTCTGGGCAACTACAGTCTAGGCCTTCATGACTTGGATTATTACACATGGCTGTGGCTCTGTTCCTAACCCTGGCAAAGGAAAAAGTTGGGAGAACCTTCATTGGTCCCTGGGGCAATGAGAGCAGCTTGAGCCTCCACAGCTTACAGCACCCACTATATCCTTGGCTCTTACTCTACAACCAGCAAAGGAGAAGGGGAAAGAAAGCCCTAAACTAAAGAGAGAAATTACACCCAGTATACTCTATTAAGCCAGATGCCAAGACACGAACAAAATATTACAATCAACACCAAGACAAAGGAAGTTATGGCCCAATTAAAGGAACAACATAAGCCTACAGATGATATAAAGTAGATAAGAAAAATAATCATAGTTATTAAAACAAGTCTCCTTAATAAATTCAATGAAACAGCTACAAAGTTTAAGGATATTAAGAAGACATTGGATGAGCACAAAGAAGAATTTGAAAGCATACATAGAAAAATAGCAGAACTTCTGGGAATGAAAGGCACAACGTATGAGATTAAAAATACACTCAAATCATATAATAGCAGATTTGAGGCAGCAGAAGAAAGTATTGGTGAGCTTGAAGAAATGGCCTCTGGAAGCTAACATACAAAAGAACAGATGAAGATCAGAATGAAAAAGATAAAACAAGATCTCAGGAAACTAAATTACAACAAGTGATATGCAAACATATGTGTCCTGTGTGACCCAGGTGGAGAAGAGAAGGGAAAAGGGACAGAGGGATATTTGAAGAAATAATGATAGAAGATTTCCTGACCCTATTGAAGGTCATAGATATCCATATCCAAGAAGCACAATGTACTTCCATCCAAATAAATATGAATAGACCAACTCCAAGACACATACTAATCAGAATGTGAAATGCCAAAGACAAAGAGAGAATTCTGAGAACAGCAAGAGAAAAGCAATTCATAGCATATAAGGAATACCCAATAAGATTAAATGCTGATTTCTCACCAGAAATCATGGAGGCAAGAAGTCAGTGGTATAATATATTTAAGAGAGTGCAAGAGAAAAATTTCCAGCCAAGAATCATATATCCAGCAAGATTGTCTTTCAAAATTGAGGGTGAGTTTAGAATATTGACAGATAAATAGAAACTGAGAGAGTTTGTAACTAAGAGACCAGCTTTGCAGGAAATTCTAAAGGGTGTGCTACAATGTGAAAAGAAAAGACAGGAGAAAGAGGCCTGGAAGAGAGTCTAAAAATGAAGATTATATCAATAAAACTAACTAAAAGTGTGAAAAGAATGGTGAAAATATAATATGACAGATAAAACCCAAATATTCATGAATAAACTTAACCAACAATGTAAAGCAATTTTATTCAGAAAACTACAATTCATTGGTAAAAGAAATTATAAAAAGGCACACATAATTGTAAGAGCATTCCATTCTTTTGGATTGGAAGACAAAATATCATTAACATGTCAATTCAATTCAAATTTATATACAGATTCAAAGCAATCCTGATAAAAATTCCACCAGCATTTTTTAAATAAGTGGAAAACATGATTATCAAATTTACTTGGAAGGGTCAGTGATCCTGATTAGCCAGAAACACCTTAAAAAGGAAAAAGCAAATTTGAAGGACTCTCATTTCTGAACTTTAAACCATATTACCCCACTACAGTGGTTAAAAACAACATGATACTGGAATAAAGACAAACACATAGACCAATGGAACTGAATTGATGGTTCAGAAACAGAACCTAACATCTATGGTCAAGTGACTTTTGACTAGCCTGTCAAACCCACCCAGCTAGGGCAGAACAGTCCATTCAACAAATGGGGCTGAAAGAACTGGATATCCATAGCCAAAAGAAGGAAAAAGGACCCCTATTTCACACCTTATACCAAAAATTAACTCAAAATGGATCAAAAACCTATATATAAAAGCAAAAACCATAAAGCTTCCAGAAGAAAATGTAGGAAAATATCTTCAAGACCTGGTAGTAAGTTGTGGATTCTTAAAGGAGGTAAGAGGAAGACTGAGATGGACTACTGATGTTTAATGTATATAGAAGATTTAGTTAGCTTTACTGTAAAAGTGTGGAAATATAGAGTTAATGGTAACATATTATAGTGAGTGACACCTGGTTTATAAATGGGAATATGACTGAAAATGATCGTCTGGGTCTGTAAATGCCAATTGACAGAAAGCTAGTGAATTATCTAGTGACTGAGTAGCGCAGTAAACCCAGAGGTAGATGAGAATTGTGGTTGACGGTACAGAAGAAGAGTGTCCTTGGTGATCTAGAGCAAATGTGCATCACTATTGCAGGGTGGTGTGAATGTGGAGAAGTATGAGGAAAATACAACTGGAGTGACCTATGCACTGTGATTAACAGCAATAGTGTAATATTCATGCTTCTATGCCAAAGATGTACTATGTTGATAATGGGGGAGTCTGGAAAAAGTGGCAAATATATGCTATGGACCTGGTAATAATCTGATATTATCTCATAATTTGTAAAAATGTTCTATCACGGTGTGGTGTGTTGATAGAGGGGTGTTTTTTGGGAATTCTGCACATGAGCATGATTGTTTTATAAGTTTACAAATTTTGTCATAAAAATATACTTAAAAAATAATAATAGGGTGGGTTGGGAGAAAAATACACCAAATATAAGATAAGGATTAAGTTAATACTAAGATTTTGACAATATTCTTTCAAAATTTTTAACAAATGTCTCACAAAAATGCAAGGTGTTGGTGGTGGGTTGTTATATGGAACCCTGGTGTGATGTTATGTATGTTTGCTTTGTAAGTTCACAACCTTTACTATACACTTACTGTTTTTGTATGTTCATTTATAAATGATATAAAATAATAATTTTTATAATAATAGGATGTGTTGGTGGCAAATATTTGGTTAGTAGTAATTTTTTGAGGATGCCCTTTAATCATTAGTTAAAAATATTTCACAAAAATGCAAGGTATTAGTGGTAGGGTGAGGTATGAAAGCCCTAAATGATGTTATGTATGTTTGTTTTGTAAGTTCACAATTATTACTATACAGTTATTGTTTTTGTATGTTTATGTATCATTGATATATTTCAATAAATTTTTTTAAAAAGGAAAAAATACATTTTTCATCTTTACCAAAAAAATGCATAGAACATAGAGTTCCTATATACCATCCTTATCCATGCAGTTTCTCCTATTATTATCTTGCAGGTAATGAACCAATATTGTTGTAATTTTTGTAACTAAAACCCATAGTTCCTATTAGGGTTCACTGTTTGCATGAATCATTATACAGACCTTGACAAATGTATCTTTCCATGTATCCAGCAATCCATGATATTACAGAGTAGTTTTGCTGCCCTAATAATGCCCAGTGCTCCACCTATTCATCCCATCCCTGTAGGCCCCCCAAAACCATTGGGAACCACTGATCTTTTAAATGTCTCTATAATTTTGCCATTTCCAGTGTCATATGATTGGAATCACACAGTACTGGGGCTTTGCAGTCTGCCTCCTTTCATTTAGCAGTAGGCCTAGAAGGTTCCTCCCTGTTTTTGTGGCTTGATACCTCATTTCTTCCTACTGCATTTCATTG
>JAQZBX010053288.1:0-18927 GCA_029593785.1 Cabassous unicinctus | reverse complement strand
ATATCCTTAGGGTAAAAAAAATAAGTACAAGGATAAATAAGGCAAGAATAAAGCACCCCAAACCCACCAATCAGAGGTAACCATAGTTAATATTTTAGCTTATTTTGTCCCAGTTTTTTTTCTACATATTTTTTCTCTTCATATTTGAAATCATGCTACCTTTTGTTATATATTCATATAACACAGCACGTACATTTTATACACACGCATGCACACACATCTCAGTATAAATTAAGCTGAAACTATTTGTAAAACTTTAATAGTAACAAAATACCTTTTTAAATAAGTTTATGTATCTTGGGTTCTTTTATTTTCTTTTCTAACTAATGCTGATATTAATATTTATTAGCATAAGTTGTCTCGATAAGATGTCAAGGGTGTCAGACTAAAAGAAGTTGAAAAGAATAGATATTTAAACTTTTTTGATATTTATTGTCAAATGTTTTCCAAATTTCTAATGTATTTTATTATTTTATCACCACTACATAGTAGTGTCTGTCTTAGCTTCAGTCATAAAACTTTATTGCCCCTTTCAGTCTTTACAAATTTGATAAGTAAAATCATGTACATTCTCTTGCTTTTTCCATTAAGTTCAGATTCTAAAATTATATTTGTCACTTTTAATTTCCTCTTATGAATTTGCTGCTGACATACTTTGTCTGCAGATTTCATCAATTAAAAATGATATATATTATATATTATTTATGTTATATAATACATAAAATTATATATATATATCTTTACAAAGCAAACACAATAATCCTTTGTCATCCTTGTTGCAGATGTTTTGTCATAATTTATGAATTTTAATTGTGTTCAGATTATATTTGAAATATAATTTTTTCTGAGTGGAAAAACAACATATATTATATATCTACACCCTACTTACATTACCAACTGGTAGGTTGGAGTCTCTGAGAATTAAACTGAAATGTGTACACAGGACCTTTATGGAAGAGTGTTCTTGGGAACAACACCTGTGAGGGGTGAGGGAAGCAGAAGTGGGCAGAGGGACAAGGTGTGGGTGGTGGGGAACATGGGAATCCCTGTAATTTCTGAGTAATATTTAGGTAATCTAGGCACCTTTAAAAAAAAAAAAATATATATATATATATATAAAACAAATAACATTTATGTAAACAAATGCACATATATGCATATGTATTTATATATCATTTTACAAATAAAAAAAAATTGCAAAAAAAAAAGAGATGCAGTTGCAACAGAGTTGAATTGAGATGCAGTTAAAACAGGCCTCAGCCAGTTCTGTGTGAATGTTAGAGTTTTCCAACCTCAGACTGGGTTCACATTTGGGCAAGCGAGCAGGAATTTCTACCCTTGCATTGGCTCAGTCAGCAGGCTGCTCAGGAGAAGGAGTGTAACCTTGGGCAAGGAGGCTCATGTGAGCTAATGGCAAGTCCTATGAGGAGCTCCACTGAGATCTATCAGTTGTCAACACTCTCAGCAGCTGAGGGGATTCCTGAAATGGAATCTGGGTAACAAAATATTAGTGTAATTTGTATTGTTTAATATCTCTGTTAACCATATGTATTCTTTCTTTTAGAATTGCTTGCACATTTTCTTCTTTCATTTTCCTCTTATCCATAATGTTTAATTGATGTTTTTTCTTGTCATATATGTTGCAAATATTTTCTGTTTTTCAATTTTTCAATTTTTTACATATTCATGTTTAAATTTTCATATGGTACAATTTATTTATCTTTTCATTTTGCGTATGAGCTTTATGAACCTTTTCATCCACTTGGGTTTTAAGAATCCTTTATCCGGAGAGACAAATACTCACAGATCATTGTATCTGGTAGTTTGGAGTTTTTGTTTACTAGATTTAACTGTTTGACCCATTTGGAATTTGTTTTGGTGCATGTTGTGAATTGAAGGCTTAAATTATGTGTGTTATGTTTTTTCCAGCTAGTTTAATGTTTATCCCAGCATCACTTTTCAATGACCCTTCTCATCTTCAGTGATTTATTAGGTTTCTTAATATATGAAATTCTTTTATATGCTAGGTTTTTCCTATGCATCATACTATTCATCAATCAATCTTTTTGTAGTTATGACAAAAACACATTGTCTTAATTATTATAGTTTTATAGTATGGCTTACTGTCCAGTTGTGCTAACCACCAAAGGGATCAAATTATTGACAAAGCAGTAGATGATAATGGTGACCTTAGATATCTAATTTTTATACCTTTTCACTTATATGGACATATCCATCCCTCACTTCTACCATCTAGTCTATGCAGTTTGTCATTTGACAATATTTTTTATGGCTTTTTCTTTAAATGTTGATTGAAAGTGTCACTCTCTTCCTTTTATTTTCTCTCTCTTCTTTTCCTTTTAGGTTGTCAAATTATGAAAAAAGCCATTGTGCTGCAAGGTTGTTGTTTTTTTTAATTTCCCATATTTTCAAGCCCAAACCTGGGCACATGATAAAAGTAAATAAATATTTACTGAATGTTGGATAAATGTATCAGCATTTCCTTTCCATGCCATCTCCTTTGTTCTTGATTTCTTTACATTATAAGCTAATTCTCGAATACCTCACACTATGGTAGGAACATATGAAAAATTATCAAATTGAAAGACACTGAAAAATCTTATAGATGTATACTTTTTTTTCTAAAGAGACAAACATTCTTGAGGCTTTCAATATTTCGGCTGAGTTTATATTTCAGGGACATTATAAATACTATATTTGAAGGACTCTAGAAATGGAAAATTTTGGAACTCATGGAATAAAATGCTCGATAATCACTGTTTTTTTCCCATTGTTTTTTTATTCATTCTATAATTATACCAAGTGAAGGATCAACTACCTAACTTGTGCGGCCTAGTGAAAAATTTAAAGGTGAGGTCTATTGTTTAAAAGACAGTAAGAATTTCAAGATGGTCATAGGAAAGCGTTTAACCAAGCGTGGGCCCCTTTTGCAACTGTATACGTCACAGGCCCACGAAGCTAGCCATGACTGAGCACAACCTATATGTTGTGACAGGCACTGGTGTTATACTTGGGAGGAAACCAACATGGTTCTTGCCCTCATGGAGCTCACAGACTGAATACAGCAGAGTTAAGACACTGTCAGCTCACATTTCTCTAAGAAGGTGATAATTTTCTTTTCTTTTTTTTGAGCTGAGACCAGAAGGAAATGTAAGAATTAGGTGAAGCTTGGGGGAAAGGAGGGGGTGAATATTGCAGGAAATGAAACAACACGTGCTTTAGAGATGGGCCCTCCAAAATTGTTAATCCATTTCCTTGAATAATTCTCTATTATCTTCTCTCATTCATTCAGGATTGGTTTTAGAGATTTAATTACTGTCCATTCATCTCTAATCCCCAGTGCTGTCTTTCAATTGCCCTGTCAATGGATAGTCATTTAGCAGAATTTGTTAAATGACCATTGTTTGCAGGACACCCTACTATGAGCTAGGTAAAGATAAAGTAAAGTTAAAAACTTGTATTTACCATTAAAAATATCATACCCAATAAAGCAGTATAAAAGCCCTTCACAGAGTATATTTTCTTATGTATAGTGGGCACATATGTGTTATGGATTGTAGTAGCAGCTGGAAATTTTCCTCTCATTACTCTGACTCCCCAAAAGGATATTGTCCTCCAAATGTGAGAAACATTGTCACTAAGGAAGAAATGCATCTTATTAGAATGAGAATGTTGTAGATAGTGATTATTTGGTTTCTCTTGAGTTTGGGAGCAATAGGTATGTGATGGTTTTCTTTGCAGGGGGTGGTGGTAGTGATGAAATGATATAAAAATATATTAGTCAAAGACCCTCAGGACTAGGTAGGAAATAGACAGAAATATATTTCCTTTAGCAACTGATTCCTCAGCATGCTAGTTATACCCAAACAAGCACAGGATTTTTTGACATCTGTTTTATTTTGTTTCTTGCCTTCTTCCAGCATTCAAGCTGTCAGCTCTTGCTCTGTTAACAATGGGGGTATGAGCCGGAGTATATTCAGATCACTGATGAGCTCTGTAGGTGCTGGTGCCTTCCACGCCACCAGCTGAAACAAGATGGCAAACCCTGTTAAAGGAAGTCGCAGGAAGCACATAGCACCTGCTGCAAAGCAGCAATGTGTGGAGAGCAGTAAAACTTTTACCAGCACTATGTGCCATTTTGCAAGACTGCATTTGAAACAATATTTTCCCCTGTAATCTACTTCACACATTGCTTTCCATAAACAGTTTTTGCCTTTTTGTCTGTGAAACTATTTGTGACTTTAGGTTCATATCCACTCGCTTTTAAAGGAGTATATCCAGCTATAACATTATGATTCGTGGGGGGTGAGCTTGTGACAGAATTCAAGAATTTAAAGTGATGCAAAAAAAATCTCAAACAAAGATTTCTGGAAAATGAGCACGTAAAACAAGCAAGATGGGTGAGGGCTTTTATTCTCAATGTGTATTTTGTTACTGAACATCAAGAAGAAACTGTCTACAGACTAAGTTGGAAAATCTGTATATGTTCATAATAGTGTTTTAAAATAATAGTATGCTTTCTCTCTTTCTTTTTACTTAATTAAAAGTCTCTGAAAAGTTTTGGTAGGCCAACTTCAACTTATTATCAGTAGAGGTGTCAGTGTAGGAAGAGGTTTCTTTAGCCCTCTTTCCATAATCTCCACCCAACCTCTAATGATACCCCCCAAATTATAAGAAGTATATTCTTTAATATGGGCAATAAATTTTTCTCAGTCTTAAGTAATATGTAAATAAAGCCATACTTTTAAATTTTTATATTCTTAATATTCTCTAGCATATAATGTAAATATAACTAGTGTGCTTATTAGAAAAATGCAGTTTCAAGAGCACATACCCTTCCAACCAGCTTGTTTTCCCTAAGATCCCTTTGAAATTCCAGAACCACCACTGCTTATTCCCCAGATGGTTACAGTCTTCTTTTCCAAATTCCGTCTTTTAAATTTTTTCTTCTCCCCAACTTTCCAGCGTTTTTGTTCTCCTTATTAATCTCCTTTGAAATCAAATCTATGTCACCTATCCTTCATCCCCTCACTTTCTCAACATTAAAGGGATGAGATCCTTTTGGTCTCTACATTCTCTTCCTTGAATAGGGCTTTTTCTTATACTACTTGTAGTTATGCAAAAGAATGACAGCTTTTCTTGCAACCCAGAGTTTCCTTTCCTGTGCAAAAGGACTAGAGGGCAATTGGAATTCCATTTATGCTGCCAAAGTGGTGGCGCAAGTCAATGACTCCAGTTATATATTGAAAGACAAAATATCCTAGCTTTTCTAACATAATTAACAAAACTCTGTATCCTTGCCACTGAAAATGTTTTTATCTGTGCAACTATTTATGTGTTTTGAAGTTGTGGATTTTTCTGCTGCAGTCATTCAGTATAATCAATTGAAAACAACAGAGGCCATTTCTGAATTGACGTCACTGAAGTACAAGTTCACTGCCTTGTGGTAGTTAGTGTCTATCACCTATAAAGGTCATAGTATGCCATCAATGAGGAGTAATGACTGGGCTATTTTGGAAAGAAGTGGGAAGAATAAAATCATTAACACCTTAAAATCCCATTAAAATGTCTTGCTTTCAGAATTATGTGTGAAGCTGATAATTACATGCATTATAGTCTAAACAAGCTTCCCAAGATAGTGGTTTTGCTATACTTGGGATGAAATCAGGAATGTAGATTCTTTTTTCTCTGGTATCCTGGTATATTTAGTAGGAAATTCCAATAGTCCCAAAGGAAAGCAGCCTTTCAGCTCCTACTGACATTAGGAATTATGCTGTCTAACTAAGTTCTGGGTTGACATAAGCAGATTCTCTGTTTACAGTCATTTAATCTGACAAAAGCTGAGAGAGACTTTTCTTTGTTTGTTCAACAAGCATTTATGGATCACCTCCTTTTTGTTTGGCAGTAGGAAAGACAGTGATTTTTCTACCTCTGGGAAAGTATAATTATAAATTTAGTTGAAAAACTAAATCTGCTGTAAACTGAAATTTGGTAGCAGCACCTCTATACCTAGAAGTAGATTGTGGGTTACTGAATAAGAAGGGCCAGGAGAAGTAGGGCCATTTTCCAACTTCCGATTTAGACCATCTCAGCATGGTTTAATTACTTTATTTCAAGTTAACATTGGGAACATTGTTGTTACACATATTTTTCTAATAAAAACTATTGAGGTTATCTGGATCATATGCTCTTCTCTTTCTAGTTATGAAGTCAAATGATTACTATTATATTGATTTAGTCACATTGATCTGTTATATTTTTTAAGAGAAGTCTGATATTGTGCAATTGTGCCAAATGAGTTGATTTTAGAAAATGTTCAGCTCCATGGGATGAACCATGGATCACCAAAATTATTCACCAAACTACTCACAAAAATAATTGTGTCAGCCTGAGAGTCATTTGCATTGCTCATAGACACAAGGCTGTGATTTTGCTCACAGGTGTCACTGTCCAAGGCAGTGGAGAGAAAAGCAATAAGGATATGAGGACAAATGTGAAGCCATAGTGAGCAGCAGTGGTTTTTACCAAACTATTTGACATCACAAAAAGATTGCAGTAAAAATCAAGGTTAGAGATAAATAAGTGCAGATCCACCAAATGGTGCCAGAGTTAAAGACTCGTGAGTAAAGGCCCCACCAACTGGTCTACAGTGCACATGCAAAATACTAACTCTAGAGAGATGTGTGAGCCTTGGCTGCTTCACTAACAAGGCAATTCCAGCTCTTCATGAATCAGTGATTTTATTGATTAATTTCATTACTGGAGGTGTGGAATAGAGCATAGGAAGGAAAGAGGGAAGTGTACTTCTCTTTCCTCCAGATCTCAACTGCTTTCTCTGCTTTCTATTACTGATTTAACCCTTTATTGTATCTTGGTTTCTCCTTATAAATTGTCCTAAAGTTCTCTCCGTTTACTGAACTCAGGAAACTGTAGAGTTCTCCAAACAGAAAGGAAGATGATAAAGAAGAGATAGGAGCTAGGCTCAGAAGAATGAAACAGAGACGAGAACAGGATTATCCCAGTTGGGGTACAATCACCAGTGTTTGTCATGTGACCCTCGAGGACCTAGTTTATGTTCCTCCTGACCCCCCAGTAATGTGTACAAATACACAAACCTCCCCTCTATAAACCACTTTCAAATAATTTCTACCAATCCATCCATTCATTCTTTTAACTATTATTTATAGTAGTTATTTCCTACTCCATCTCATGTTCATTATTTTACTTTTGCCTTTTTCTTTATTAAACAGATGATAAAAGTTTGTTGAAGATGAACTAGAACTACAAATGGGTAAGAAAGAAAAGATAAACTTTTCAACCCACAACCTCAATACCAACTCCACTTTTATCACACTATGTGTTCTTCCCGAAAAATCTATATGTTTTCCTTTGTTTTGTTTAGCAATTCTGGGATAATACTTTTGGATTGGTTTCGTGACCTAACCTGTTTTTATTTTTCTTCTTATGAACATATTTCTGAGTCCCTTAAGATAATTCTACTACATTAGGTTCTAATAACTGCATAATACTCCATTGAATGAATAAAGCAGGATGATCGTGATCATTTTCCCATGATCAGAAAACAAGGATTTTTTGTTATTCAAACAATTCTGTAATGAACACTCTTTTAACGATATTTTCCCTCACATCCTTAATTATTTCCTTAGGATAAATACTCAAAAATGAAATTACTGTGTCAAATACTATAAAGCTTTTGACTTTGTCAATTGACAGTCATGAAGCCATGTCCACATGGGATGTAAAAGCATCCTTTTACAAATTTGAGATCAACCTGCTTGCTTTTCTGTTTTGCTTTGTTTTTATAAATGAAGTTGAAATTTTGTTTATTTCATGGCCATTTTAATAAACTTTGTTTCATATTGCCTGTATAAGACCTCTTCCCATTTTTCTATGGGCATATATTTTTTTGTTGATATATAGGTGCTTATCATATATTGTAGATAGTAAGAATCTTTTAAAAGTTTATATATGTTCAAGTAAGTTTCCCAGTTTATGATTTGCTTTTTATACTAGTTTTTGGAAATTTTATTGCCATTCTGAAGTGTTTTCATGTTTGTAAAGACATCTGTGTTTTCTTTCTTTTGTCCCTGAAATAGAAATTTTTTAACTATAAAATATTTTATAATCACAAAAAATGAATTTTAAAAATGCAAAAAGCTTAAGTAATAAATATAAAATATGTGACATATATTTGAACATAACAGCTGTTCAAAGATAAAACCTATGACTGTTTTGTTGTTTTTATCACCAGACATTTTTGGGGACATATCTAAAAATATAAAAAATATATAAAAATATAAAAATATAAAAAATTCATGTACACATTTAATAATGAAGTTATACAAAACTTTTTAAATCTACTGTTGGCTTTTTACTTCACTAGGTATAGTGGTTTTCTTAATATCTTGTGTCTATATTGTGTTTCATTTTAAGGATTGCCATAATTTATTTGACCAGTCCTGTGATTGATGGATACTTCAGTTAATGTTCTAGTGCATAACTTTAAACATTTGTTGGATTATTTCCTTAGGGTAAGTTTCTAGAAGTGGAATTATTAAGTGTAAAATGTGTACTTTTTTTAGGTTTTTACTGTAACCTACTAAACTGTCTTCAAGAAAAAAATAGTTTACACTTCAATCAACATGTGTAAGAGGGCCTGTTCTTTTATATCCACCAACACAGGGTATTGTCATTATTGTTTACCTTTGCATTTGGATAGACAAAAATAATCCAATCAAATTGCAATTTGTTAAAATAAGGGTTTGATGGGGAGAGTGGAAGAGCCAAAGCTTAGGAAATCTTGAAAATCAGATTGAGTATAGACTTGATGTAGAAGAGAAATGGGAGAGTCCATATCTGTTGTCAGCATACAGTGATGTAAAAAAAGTTAGGAAAATCAGCTTGATTGATAATTTGATGTTGCAGAGATTCAGGTGTGTAATAAGTTTCAGCATAGATGTAACAGGAAGAGATATAACAGAATTGAGAAAGATGAACAACTTGAGGAAGAAACTAGAGGGTGTGGTGAGAGATTAAAGACATGAAGAGAAGAGAGTTTCAGAGTTTCCCATATAGGAATCAGGAATGATAATAATAGTATTATGGTGATAAGGAAGTTGATAGGAGAGATGGTTTAAGATGATGATGGGAGTAAGGAAGAGAGTGTCCACATGGAGGCCCTATAGCAAGGTAGATTAGAAAGAGGCAGGGAAGGAAGAGGAGAGAGCTCAAGAACATGTCCGTGATATGCCAGAGAGATCATCAATATCATGCTTGCATTTCTTGCATTACAAACCAAGGTGAAAGAGAAGTGGACTAATGGGGCTGAATCTTCCAAAATTAGAATGTAAGGTCATGTTAATTCGGTGATGGGCTTGAGAGTGGAAAGAAGAATAGCTGGACAACCTCTGTGGAGAGACTCAGAATCATAGAAAGAATCTTAGAGATTGTCTAGTTCAGTAATTTTCAAATTAAATGCTCCCAAAAGCTTAACTGAGTTCAAGGGGTTGAAGGAGTTAACTCAGGGAAGATACATCCTGTGCTTTTGTGGTGGGGAGAGGAGATGGGGATGGTGGCCAATATGGATGTGGAGTTGTTTCAGCTTTTTCACCCCCTATTTACCCAGAGAAACTCTACTTACAACTATTTAGTACATCAAGTTTCTATGTAAGATTTCATTTATAAGAGGGTGACTATGGCCTGAAAAGATTTCAAACCCAGTAATCCAGTCCTAAATCCTAAATTTACAAAATGGAAAAAATTAGGTGTCAGAGAAACTGAATGACTTGCTTAAGCTCATCCATTGACTCACTTACTCATTCATTCAATAAATATTTAGTGGGTCATGGACTATGATAGGCACTGGTTATACAGCAGTGAGCAAGATCAATCAATTGAAGGAGACAGATATTGATACAACCATACAAATGGGTGACAAATGAAAAAGAGGTGTCTTATGAACCAACGGATCCCAGATCTGCAGCATCTTAGCTCAGATTTTTTTTTTCAGTACTGTGCTCTACTACCTTTCACCATGGGAGTGGACCTACCAAGACCTGGAAATTACCTCTAAAAGTGAAATTAAAGTAAAAATAACTCCAATGAAAAAGCATAAGGGTGTTAATGAATTTAATAGAGACTTACATATTTAACTCAAAGTGAAATAACTATTTCCAGATCATTAGAAACAATTATCTCCTTTAGCAGTAGCTGTCTTAATGTTGAAATTGCACCTTTTGTATTTTCAACAGACATTGACTTTTTGTACCTAATATAATCAACATCGAATTCTATTACTTTATACTGAATATATCGAATACCTCTCGTGTCATTAGTATCTCTTGCCTCAAGAACTATTGACATACTGATAGAACAACTTCTACTGAGCATTGGGGTCCTTTTAACTTTCTTGTGGATCAATATATACCAAGCAATTTATTTTATTTTTATGATTTTATACTTTTTATTATAAAAGTAATATATGTTCATTGAAGAAAATTTGGAAAAATGTGGATACTAAATAACACAAGAAAAAATCCATAATCCCACCATACAGAAGTAACAATTGCTAATACATTGTTGTATATCTTTTCAAGTATTTTATTTGTATAAATAAACACTCTTTATGAAATAGGATTATACTATATCTACTATTTTCCAACTTGCTTTAACACATTATTCAATGTCTTTATCTAATCTTCCACTATATGATTTTTAATTAGAATTTTCTTTGTGCCAGTCACGAGTGAACAGTAAATTTATATGTGTTGTCATTTAAATTTCACAGCAGCCATATAAGGTAGGTACTTTTGCCATCTCCATTTTACAAGAGAAAAATGAGCATAGAAGAAGTTTAATAGGCCCAAAATTGCACAGTACATCTGTGGCCAAATCAGGATTTGAACCCAGGGACTGAAACTCTGGATCCCAAGGTTTTTCAAGCTGTTTATATAATGCATGGCACACCATTGTTTTTATAATTACACCACACTAATTTTCTAGTGTTGAATATTTAGATTTACATTTTTTTGTCATTTTAAACAAAATTACAATGAATATTCTTGTAGATAAATCTTTGTTCATATATGTGATAATTTCCCTAAAATAAATTCCAATGTTGTGGCCAAAAGGGGAAGTTTAAGATATATATGTCAACTGAGTGAAAACTAGAGAATAATCTAGGGACTGAATAACTTACTGAACCTGGAGGTAGGGTGAGGATTGTGGTTAATAGTACAAATACAAGAATGTTCTCCTATGAACTAGAACAAATATATGTCACTATTACAAGGTGGTAAGAATATGGTGTTGCTTGGGAAAATTACAATTAATGTAACTTATGGTCTATAGTTAACAGCAATATTGTAATATTCTTGCTTCAATGTCAAAGAAGGCACAGTATCAATGCTAAGGTTCAATAATGGGGGAATGGGATTTTTTATTTTGGACTAAGGAAAACGTTCAAAAATTTACCGAGGCAATGACTGCACAACTCTGTGATGAAAGTGAGAATCGCTGAGTGTACACTTTGAGTAGATTGCACAAGGCATGGGACTGTATAATACAGTGAGCCATGTGGTAGAAGATGGCCTGTGGTTAACAGTACAAAAATGAGAGTGTTCTTTCATGAACTATAACAAATGCACAATACAAATACATTTGGTATGGAAAAAACATACCAAGTGTAAACTATGGACCACAGTTAGTGGTAATAGTCTGATATTCTTTCATAATCTGTAACAGATGTTCCACAACATTGTAAGGTATTCGTGGAGGGGTGATGTATGGGAATTCTGCACATTGTGCATGATTGTATTGTAAGCTCACAACTTCTCTACTAAAAATATATATATTTAAAAAAATTAATTCCAATGATTAAAATTGTAGGGTCCATCTGAAATAGACTGAGCTGAGGACAGCACAACTCTGTGATGAAAATGAGAGTCACTGAGTGTACACTGTGACTGGATTGTACAAGGCAGGGGACCATATAACACAGTGAACTCCGTGGTGAATGATGGACAGTGGTTAACAGTACAAATATGGAAACATTCTCTCATGACCAATAACAAATATACAGTACATATACATGGCATTAATAATAGGATGGTTTGTGAGAAAAGTACACCAATTATATGCTATGGACTATAGATAGTGGTAATACGATGATGGTCTTTCATCTTTTGTAACAAATGTGTCACAATAATGTAAGGTGTTGGTGGTGGAACAATGTATGGGAATCCTGTATGATATGCATGATTGTTTTATTAAATCATGAGTTCTCAAATTAAATATATATTTACATATAAAAATTGTAGGGTCCAAGGTTTATTTGCACAATTTGTGGCCTTAAATTTTTATGCAAACTTAAACCCAAAGGCAGCCTGTTCTAACAGACTTAGAATGAAAACTGGAAGTAATAAAACACTAAATTGCAATGCTTTTTTTTTTTTTTATTTCTAGCAAATCACATCATTACTGTGTATCTTGTGGGAAACAAGCGTAATAACCCCATCCTTATCTTAGAGAATGTTGTACCTTACAAAAGTCTAAACGATGGTTCATATGAATTCAAATTTGAAAAAAAATCTTTGACACAGATTTCAGATAGTGCTTTAAAGCAAAAAGTGGTACCTAGGAAGATGCCTTGTATATATAATGGACTCTCAACAGGGATTTGATGCCTGATTAGCCCAGATCTGGAATGTATCCTGTGTTTCCTCTTTTTCTGATATTAGACCTAAAGAAGTGTTGGCCTGTGACTCCTTTGATAATTACAGAGATCATCTAGAAGCTGAATAAATTACATATTGGAAAATTAAGTTCAAACGGTCTTTGATGACCTATTTAACTTTTGCAACTAGATTAAGGAATTATATTCACCATTGCTTTAATAGAATTTCCAAGTGTACCTGCTTTCAATATGAGTATATCAAGAAATACATTTTATACATGGGAATTATTGATGGCAGATATTAAGCTAGAGTAGCACCTTGGAAACAATTTGAACTTTTTGCACTTTAAAATTTTCTAAATCAAAAATTGAAATAAAAGATTTGGCATGTGTAAGTATACTTGAAAATTTAACTTTTCTTGCAAAACCTAGTATACTCCTCCTGCACCATTAAAAGGAAAACTCAAGTGAAATAATTCCCACACTTAGGAAAGAATAAGCAATGAAGATTCATTTCCTTTGTTTTTCTCACTTCTGAAATAGTGTGATATTATTGAATTCTCTCCATAAACTCTATCTCTCCAATAATCCATAATAATACTAATTGCTATTATTTATTAGAGATTGTTAACATAGTTCATTATCTCTTCCAAGTTCACATTGTTTCCCGATACCATAAAATGAATATTTTTCCTTATTTTACTTGAATCAGTATATCAATGTATATATACCCTATCCAGCCCCATCTCTTGGGGCCTCTCTTTGCTGGCTTTCAACTATGTGTGAAATGCTAGAAACTATGCTTAGCACAAAGGAAATACTCCTGTACATCCCCACCCCAACTGTCAACCCAAAATGCCCCCACCCCCAAAATTGCTCCCAGCACTGGGACCTGATCCCTGTAGGAACAGATTATTCCCAGCCAACCCTCCAGCTGGGTCCTTGGGATTGAAGCCATACATATACCCAAATTCAAATTACTAATTCCCGGTTGTCCCTGCCTCTTTTGTTCTCAACCTCCTGACTTCCTCATATTTAATTTGCATAATGGTGGATGGGGTTCAAAATTATCAAACCTATTTTTTCTCCATGGTAACGTTGAAGGATTAGAGTAGCAATATGGCCTGGTGGTATAAAGAACTACTGGGATCAGAGAGATCTGGTTGGAGTCCCAGCTCCCCTATTCACTGTGATATTGAGCAGTTATTTAAACTCATGAGCCTCTATTTCCTCATCCTTGATTTGGGCATGGTAATTGTACCTATGGCGTAAGGTTGTGAATGAATATTAAATAAGAGAATGCATGCAAAATGCTTAGTAAGTTGCCTGACTCATGATAAATAACTAGAAACTTATAGCACCGAGGAGTATATTTTCGGTTGCAGGTTTACAAAACTGTTTCTTGGCAGAGTCAGGACTGGAATATAGATTTATCCATGTCACCAAATCCTACGCTCAATGCGTATATACCCTATCCAGGCTGACCTCTTGGGGCCTCTCTTTGCTGGCTTTCAAAGCTTGCTTAATGAGTTTTGGAAATCAATTCTAATACACTCTCAACCATCTCCTTCAATGCCCTTTTCTCCCATCTCCAAGTAACAAAGTCCCTATTTCCCCCTTTAGCTTTTGTGTCCTCTTTATTCACCATTGTCCTTTCATTTCTATTCTTTCTCCTTATTACTTATCTTCTAAAGCCCTTATTACCTGAGTGCACCACTGTTTTAAAACCATCTTTGTAAGCATACTATCTTTATAGCTACCATTAAAGAGCCCAGGCCTCTCCTCTTCTATTTATAGCATAGAAGTTAAGAAACAGGCTCTGAAGCCAGACGACCTGAGTCTGAATCCACCCTTTTTTCCACAAATCTCAGTTCTGTCACTTTCTAACTTTGAAAACTTGGATGCATTGTTTTTTTGTTTTTAAACCTCTTTCTACTTCAGTTTCCTTATCTGTAAAATTGAGATATAAATTGTACCTACTTCATTGAGTTATTGTGAAGATTAAATGAAAGAATGCATGCAAAGCAATTAGTACTGAAGCATATTAAGTACTACCTAAATATCACCCATAATAATTATAATACTAATTATTTATTATTATTCATTAAAGATTTCCAAAATGTAGCTCAGAGTTATTGTATTTTCCAATTTTATCTTCTTGTTCCCAATTCCATACAATTAATATTTTTACTTACCTTACTTGAATGATGTATTGAACTAATATGTGTGAATAGCACTTCTAAGATGCTAGCCCCTTTTCTTGACTCCCAACTCCTCAGCAATTGATCTAGTTTGCCCTGGACTTTCCTCTTAAATGTCTCTTCCTTTGGGTTTTGAAATCCTATTCTTTCCTGGTACTGGTTCTTCTAACATTTGATCTTGTCCTTCTACATCTCTTCCTGTATGTACATATTTGTTCATTCCCCTGCACAGTGTAAGTTCCTGGAGGGCAACGAGCATATCTTACTTATTTTTATCCACCCTGTATTTTTCGCATAGTAGGCATTTAGTAAATCTTTACTGACTTTTGTATTTCCTTGATTCTTTTAACTCCCTAGTTAAGGATTTTTTATTTCCTCAACTGACTTGAGTTGAACTAGACACAAACCGGAATACACTCTGGATTTTCATACCACTCACAGTTATATACAATATCTTAAATTCTAAAATCTCTCTTTCTGATCTTAGCTCATTATTATTCTACCTATTTTAGTTCCTCTTTCTTTACTATATTTACACTAATAATGCCTAACATTTATTGATTGCCTACCATATTTTAGACATGGTATTAGTTGTTTTATATACATTGTTTCATTTAATATTCATAACAATCCCATGAACTAGTTATTAGCCCAGTTTTACTGATAAGGGACTTAAGGCTCTGAGAAGTCAAGAGGTTTTCCCAAGGTCACAGAGCTAGTGGACATGGCAAAGTCAAGCTACAAATCCCTATCTGTTTGATCTTTCCTCTATGCCATTTTGAAAGTTTAACATATTAAATGTCAACATGAATATTCTAGACAATAATTTTTATTGCAAAAATGGGGAGTAGAATCTTATTATACTACACATAATTTTTTAAAGAAGTGTTTAGTTGTTGCCTGTTGGTTGACTCACTGCCTATATTAATGCTTCACAAAGCAGATAATCACCCAGTACCTTGGGGAATGTGGCATTTGACTACCAGACCTCTTGTCAGAGCTGGCTGCAATTGTGTTAGAAATTGGCTCTCCAGCTAGGCTGGACCGCAGTTAGGAAACACGATTGGAGATGGTGAACTGCCACTGCTGGGCTGTGAACCAGACATGAATGTTAAACAATAGTGTCCACAATTTGCAACCCAGGAACTGCCAAATTGACAGCTAGGCTAAACTGTAGCAGCGTAGGAAGATGTAGCTAGTTTCTACATCCAGTCAATATGAAGTCTTCTATTGTACTTTGATGAATACAACCTTACTCTCCCATAAACCGAGATGCTGTCGATTATGAATCTCAGTTAGATTCTTAGATTCTTATGAGGCACCCTTGTAAGCCTCATAATGGACCTAACTCTAGTTGTTTTGAATTAGCCTTTAAAGTGAACATACAGTTCAGTAAGCATGTGGAAACTCCAACAGCAGCTGCACCTCTCGCCATGAGCTATAAATAGATTTTTTGTGTTTTATCTAGGCCTAGATGAAAGGGATCCATAATGCTATGCTAGAAATAAATCTTGACTCTCTGAGGGACTTGAATAGATACAATGAGTGTATGAAATGAGTAATATTAGTGATGATCAGAACTTGAAAAGAAAATCTAAAGGTTTGGGGGTTTTCTGCCTCTTTTTAAAAAGCATGTAGCAAATGATTGTTTTATCTCATTTTTGCTTTGAGGAATTCTTTCAGGCTTGAGGCATTTGGTGTTTGGTATTTCACCAGGCAGAAAATCTACTTACTTAGCTCACATTCGTTCGCTTGTTGCAATGTCATTCATTTCCTTCATGGAAGAATCATTTTCATGTTCCTATTATGTGCCAGCCCCTGGAGTTAGGACTGAGGAGTTCTTGATACTTAAATCAAAAGCCCCTGTCCTCAAGAAGCTTATGGTCTAGTAGGGAGACAGATGCATAAACAGAGTGTGTAATAGCACAGTGGTAAAGATTTATTTAAGTATATTGAGGGGAACAAAAGTGAGAAGTACCTAACCAGCCAGCAGGAGCTCAGAGAAGTTTTTTAAGAGGAGATGACATCCAAGTTGAGCTTTAAATGAGGAGTGGAAATTGGTACATAGAATCCAATTAGCAAGGGCCCAGATATCCTCTATCTTATAGGATTACTTCACAGATAGAGAGCCCACTATATTTCAAATATTAACAATTAAGGAAGCTATTGAATAGAAGTTGATATTTTTATTGTTGTATATCCAAGCAATTTTTCAGAGGAATAAAATCCTTGGGGCCTGAACGTTTTTCCTGGTAAAATACCACATTACCCTCATTTAAAATTTTTTTTAAAATTACATTTCTTTTTTCATAATTGTAGAAAACATAGATATGGTTATATACTTAGGGTTCTCCAAGGAAACAGAACAGACAGGAGATTTTTTAATAGGAATTGGCTCACATGACTGTGGGGATGGGCAAGTCCGAATTCCTCTGGACAGGCCACGAGCTGGGAACTCCAATGAAGGTTTTCAATGAATTCCGCAGCAGAAGCTGACTGGCTGAAGTAGAGATGGAAGTTCTTCTTTCTGACAACTGAAATAATTAGTTTTGTCTGTAAGACCTTAAAATGATTGAATGAGACCTCTCTTTGTTAAAGGCACCTTCCTTAGTTGATGTAGATATAATCAGCCATAGATGTAATCAACTTACTGATGATGTAAATGCAGGAAATATCTTCACTTAACAATCAAGCCAGTATTTGCTTAACCAAACAACTGGACACTATAATCTCAGCAAGTTGATACATGAACTTAAACACCAAAAAGATTTTAGATTCTATTAGAAATACATAAAATAAAATTGATTGTTTTTTCACTTAAGCATATTCCAAAATTGACACTAATAATATAGTCCTTAAAATTTTTTCATCCAGGGTATGAGCTGTTCAAAATAAATTGCCATGTATTATTTTAAGCTGCTATTAAACTAATGAATTTAGTAGAATCCATGCCAACTCAACCATCCAAATTACGTTTTTATTTATGTTCTCCAAGTTATGTAGTAAGTGCAAAAGAAACAGCAATTTATTTTGGTTTTGAAATGCCTTAACTGTGCATACTGAGATATGCACAGTTATACTGAGGGGCTTAAAATTACAAAGTAATCCTCTGTGGCTATCATTTTGAAATGAAACATTTTGTTAGTAAAATATGCTTATTTAAACAATATCTTGATAAAGAGAAACAGACTATTGACCCAAGCATCAGAATACCTGGTAATTTTCATTTAGACTCCACAAATTCTGTATTTCAATAGCTTTATTTATTCAATGTAATAAATTTCAAGATCCTTACCATGGACCCCATAGTCTTACATGTGCAGCCAAAGAAGTTTCCTTATTGTTCTTTGAACATACTAAGCCTTTTCTAGCTCAAGGTCTCAAGATGTCTGACTGAAATTTTCTTTTCTAGTCAGGCTCTCCTCCTCAGCTACTGTCTCTCACATTATCCTGTTTATTTCATTCACAACATCAGGACAATTTATAATGATTTTGTTGGTTGGCTTACATGGTGTATATCACCACCAGAATAGATGACAGGGACATTTTCCTCTTCACTGCTATACTTCTTTATTCTACCATAGTATATCTACTGAGTGTTGGTCAAGTTAACACTTGGTATTTCTAAGAACTGGCAGAAGCAATACCTGACACCAAGATTTTTGATTGCAACATCCTCTTTCCATCAAACCACATCTTATCTATTTTCTATATAGATTCTAGACAGATAGGGATATCAAGGTATATAAGTCAGCCCCTTGTTTCTATTGTAATCTGTTCAAAGATATAGAATGTACTTTGTTACTGATATTTTAAATTATAAGGTAGCTTAATATAAGAATAAAATATATGGCATCAACGATCATTTCCCATATATGAAACATTAAATTCTTGAATTGCTTTACAATAAAGAGTGTCACAAATAAGTGTGACAGACTTACAAACTCTATCATCTTTTGGATGACCACAGTACATTGCAGCGTATTAAAGGCACTGAGAAATTCAGACGGT
>JAQZBX010053287.1:0-12601 GCA_029593785.1 Cabassous unicinctus | reverse complement strand
ATCTTTACTTAGGCTGCCTACACAGCAGTGTTTTGTTTCCTCATATTTGTTGTCATAGCAATTCTTATACAGTTAGTATATTAAGACTTTCCTCATTGTAATTTAGATATTTTGGAGGTCTCATTCTTCCACGTAGATCATGAGTTTCTTCAATCTTAATTGATCTAGCACTTGCTAGGCCCATAATCAGCTCTTAGCATATATTGGTTGAATACACTGAACTATCAAAACCATCTGTGTCCCAGATAGTTCAACAGTGAACTTTCATATAAAGTTAAGCATTTTTTGGTTGCATAATGCCTTTGCTCCTTTACCGGGACCCCATAATATAGTCTTTTGTTAATACAATTGCTATGTTGATTTGAAATTTTATTTTAATGAATTTTAGATTAATAAGGAATTAAATTGGCCTATTCATTTTCATAAAGAGGCATTTCCATTAAATCTCCTATCAAAAAAGAAAAATTAGTTATCTGTATATACTTAATTACGTGATATTACTTTCTCTTCACAATTTTGTAATTTTGTATTCCAGTGGGAAAACGTCATTAAAAATTTTTGCTACTTAGTATTTCTCTCTCCAATAAATATTTTCATTGACAGAGTAGACATTTTCTATTACATCCAAAAATATTTTTAAAATTTTCCTTGGTTAATGGGAAATAGTATTACTTTGTTCTATCTGGCTATCCCTTAGTGATGCATTTTATTAAGACCAACCACATGACATACTCCGGTTTTCAAATACTTTCCTCTATTATTAGATTCCACATGATTGTAACACATGATTTTGACTTCAAGGAGAAAGGACCACTATCATTCAAAATAAGGTGGCCAAATATTACGTATTGTACATATAGGAATTATTTGGGAAGGTGACATTCAGAGTCTGAAATATTAACTTGTTCATGTTCAGAATATGATGTGTTCTTTACCAATGATTTTGATTATACATATCCTGAACTCTAGAATTATACTTAGAGGAATTATTTCATGAAACCCATCACCTGTGATACTCTTAGCTTACCTTCTGGGTGCATTTTTTAAATGTTAATTTTTTAATGGTAAAAAATCTCAAACCCATCCAAAAGAGGATATAGAGCAAAAAGTAGGGCTCCCCCCAACCCCAACTCCTAGACCTCCTTTCCAGACATAATTAGTATTACCATTTTCTGATGTATCATGGATGATTTTAAATATTAGTCTTAGAAAATATAATGAAAATCTTGCCTGATAGTTGGGGAATTTTTGTTAAATAAAAGGTTTGTTTTTAGACTGTGGCAAAACCATTTTGGTGATTGGGAGAGGTTTCTAGATAGGATAATTATAGTATCATCCAAACTGGGTCACTTTTGAGAGTGAAAGGGGACACTATTAATAAAACAGGAGCAGCAAGTATAAACCAGGACCTATGTTCACCTATTTATAAATCAAATATTTGTCCCTTTCCTGTGAATTATCATCCCATTACTCCATTAGATTTCTTTCTTTATTTGTCCCTTTAACCAATCTATTACATTATTTTCTCCCCTTACAGACTACGCTGTGGAAGAGAGACCTTCACAGATTTCAGTAATGCAGCAATTGGAGGATGGTGGCCCAGATCCTCTTGTATTTGTTTTAAATGCAAATTTGTTGTCAATGGTTAAAATTGTAAATTGTAAGTTAGAAATTTATTTTTTAAATTAAAATTAAATAATGATTCATAGATATTAAATAAATCTTTCAAATGTATTATACATGTATACTTTAATGTAGATCCAAATCTTATTGAAAAAGAAACTGATTTAGGGGAGAGGATGTAGCTCAGTGGTTGAGTGCCTGCTCCCCATGTATGAGGTCTCAGGTTCAATCCCTAGTGCCTCCTAAAAAAAAAAAAAAAAAAGGTTTGTGTAAATTAGGTATATCCTAGAGGACAACTGTGGGACTATCTGAAACACTTGCTTTTAGACACAGGAGTGAGACAGGTGAATTCTTCCTGAAGAGAAGCCAAACAAAGCTTAAACTGATATAAGTTAGGTTCTTCCTGAGATAGGTATGTTTAGTCATAGCTCACCACTAGAATAATGGTTGGTAGATAAGTTAGATGGGGGTCAAACAATTTACATGCTAGATTTTAATCCCAAAAACCTTAATAATGGTGTAAAACCTTATTTGGCAAAAGGGTTAATTAACTAACACATAGTGAAACTTCAGTACATCATAAATTAAGACGCAGATGAAACTTCTTAGGTCTTGATGCTAGCTTCTTGGGAATCAAAATGAGAGAGAGGACAATAACCTAGAATCTTGATTCTACTTTCCAAGATGGTATTGGAAAATAGAGAATGTATTTATCCTAGATAAGTGTTAATATGTAGAGTTTTGAAGGGAGAAAAGAAGCTGTGGGGAACAGTCCTCCAGTTCCCACTCTGTACTTGTTTTGAGTTGACCTTGGAAACTAGAAATACCTGTATACCACTTCCTTTGAGGTTCTATATTGATGAAATGCACATTTCTGGTTTACTTGCTAATCATACACTTGAATGTTTGGCCATTATTAATGCTTTCCTCCATTCCTTCTAGGATCATATTTAAAAAGAATTAGCTTGAAATTTTAATTTACAGTACATAGTTTATAAGTCATACTTAGAAAATAGCTAACCTTTTTAGGATATATGCACTATCTTAATATTGTTGGAATGGGCACTCCTGTTTAGGTACATAAAATAACATTTCCTGAAGTGAAAGAAAGGGATCTAATACTTATGTTAGTTTTGATTTACATAGTGGTTTCCATAATTCTATTTGAATCCTTTTTCGTTCTCTTTGGTGATCCCATTGTGTTGGGGTACAAATGATAAAAATGTTGAGAACTGAACATTATTTTTGACTACTTACGTAACTTGTGCTATGGGGACTTTACATAGATGTAAAGTGGAGTAGAAGAAAGTAGTCCAGAAAAGCCATCCTTTTAACTATTTTTTATAGTACGAAGTCAAATAAAGTCGTATTGCTGATTATCTAGAATTTTGCCTCAGAAAGGACTATAATTAAAATAGCTGTAATCTTTCAGGCTTATAGATTAAAATTAATAAATCTAAATAAAAATACATTTTCTTTGGGCCACAATCTGAAGCCAAAGCAATAATGTAGGCTTTTTTGTTTTTGGTTGTTGTTTTTGGTCTTACATAAGTAATTACTTCACTTGGGAAAGTGATTTTTTTTTTAAATAAAAGTGGGGGAACTAAATCCTTTTATTCATTATGTCCTAGGATACATAGATTTATTTGGTTTGTTATTAATAGAATGTTTTCTTTTAATAATTTTACCTTTGAATAATAGGAGTCAAAAGTTTTAAATGCATTTTCTTTCATTATTATTTATTTTACTTCCCTTCCAATTGTTTTTCTTCACAGAAATGTCTATTCAAGTCCTTTGCCCATTTTTTAATTGGGTTGTTTGTTTTTTTATTGTTGAGTTGAAGGAATCTTCCAATTATTTTTCTAAGTGTTTCCTTAGAGCTGATGGCTTTGGCATGTTTTATTTTCTGTAATAGTTGTTTGGATCAATGCAGTGACAGTTCACAATTAATTTACACAGACTCAGTATGATTTATCTTATTCTCTGCTGTATTGTAATAGATTTCTATGCATCTTTTTTAACAGTAGGATTGAGAGGAATGTCTTTATTTTTATATTATTTATTCCATCTGTAGATGTGAACAGGAAGTGCTGGTGTTTCACAACCAAGGGAATGCATGCAGTGGGTCAATCTGAAATAGTCATTCTTCTGCAGTGTCTACCAGATGAAAAGTGTTTGCCAAAGGATATCTTTAGTCACTTTGTGCAGCTTTATCGGGATGCCCTGGCAGGTGAGAATGCTTTCTGACTTAATCTGTTTGGAACTGTACCCTTTATAGATGATAAAAATATAAAAAGATATAAAATAGTCTTAAATTTGTAAGCTTAGCATTAGACTTTGATATTAGAACTTGCCACGTGTGATGATTTAAAGCTGTTATGTACACCAGAAATATATGTTCTTAAAGTTAATCCATTCCTGTGGGTGTAAACCTCTTGTAAGTAGGACCTTTTGATTAGGTTACTTCAGTTAAGACATGACCCAGGGTGGGTTTTAATCCTCTTACTGGAGTCCTTAATAAATGGAATGAATATGGAGAGAGACACACACACACAGAGAGAAAGAGAGAGAGAGAGAGAGGCATGCCAGAGCACCAAAGAAGCAAAAAGCTGAGAGAAATTCATGGAAGCAAGAAGCTGAAAGCTACGAAATCTAGAAGAGAAGAGAGAGACCAGCAGACACTGCCATGTGCCTTGCCATGTGACAGAGGAGTCCAGGATTGCCAGCAGCTGGTCTTCAGGGACAAAGGATGGCCTGATGATATCTTGATTTGGACATTTTTCTCAGCCTCAAGACTGTAATCTTGTAAGTTAAAAAATTCCCATGGTAAAAGCCAACCCATTTCCGGTATATTGCTTTTGGTAGCTTTAGCAAATTAAAACACCATGGTTTGAGGAAATTATAAAATTTTAGTACTTTACCTGAAGTCATTGTTATTATTTTACGAAGGCTGAAATCAAAGTTGTGAGAGAATCCATTGACCTTGATTTAAGAATATTTTCCTTTGAGTAGCTTAGGGGTCATAACATTGGTACCTAGTTGAAGGAAGCATAATCATAGCTTACTACTTGTTTCTTCAGATAACAATATTTATGTAATAATAATATAAACACTCTGCATTTATTTTTCAACTTTCAAAAATAATTAGCATGGCAGATTTTATTATGCTTTCAATTAAATTGTGAATTTACTACCTATAACAATGTAAAAATAAAAATATAGCTATCAGAAGTTGGGAAAGACTAAGGATACTTCCATAAAGAGATACTGTCAAAAGTGGAGAGAAAGAAATATATTTAAGTGTTATTTGAATTACAAAGTGAACCTTCCCCTGATTTAACAGAGGAGGGGAGAGATAGTGAATTCTCATTTAATATAACAGGAGTCAATAAATAATATCTGTATTTGATAAATTGAGAAAGCATAGTACAGGTGTATAGGAACTAAAACATGACTAATAAAAGAGATTGGCTCTGAGGAACAAGGCTTGGACGTGGGGCAGAGAAGGGATTAAAACTACTTTCATATATTATTTGATAATATTTTATAAGTATAATAAATTATTCATACCTTCTTGATAAAATAATTCCCCTTTTAGGATTCTAGCCCAAAGGAATAATACAAAATATAAAATATACTTTTATACATGAAAGTGTTCCTTGTAGCATTATCTAAATTTAACACAAATTAGAAGCAACCTAAATGTCCAGCTATGGGTTAAAAGATTAACTGTGTTTATACTTAATAGGTAATTGCATCTTTTCTGGAATGTTTTTTACCCATTAAAAATATTATTCATGAAAAGAGTATAATAGTATGGAAAATGCTCTTGAAATAAGTACAAAAGCAGGATACAAAATTACATTGCAATGTGATTATAGCTTATGCATAAAAAGTTTATGTGTTTCTGTCTTACTTTGACTCTGTGATAATTTAGATGTAATCTTGCATAAGAGCAAAGTGATGCACGGAAAACTGACCATATGATACCTCTGACATACACGTCACTATTTACTGTGCCAGTTCCAAAATATATAGGCCTAATTTGAAGTCATCCAGAGTCTTCAGACTATATATTAGCCTTGACTTGAATTTAGTTCCAGAAATGGCCTGAAACATTCACTCTTCTCCTCAGTTTGAATGTATTCATGTGTAAAAATTCTACACAGAGGAATGGCATTGTGGGTCTAAGTCTGCATGTTCATGTGGGGTTTGAGATGCCATCAGGGTCTAGGGCATTGGGGGTTCATGAATATCTTGTTTAGGAGCTTGTCTTTTATTATGTAGGCAATGAGGAACATTGGAAGAATTTTAAGAGATAAGCCACATAATCACATGTGCATTTTAGAAAGATGACTCTAGAAGCAGAATGAAGAATAGCAAGTCTGTGAGTCTCTTGGCAGGAAGACAAGAAACTATTGAAGTGGATAAGCAAACTTGGTGTTTTCATACATTAGAATACTGCTTAACAATAAAATGCCAAACTCCTGATATACGTAACAACATGGATGTATCACGTAAAATTATGCTGAGCAAAAGAAGTCAGCACACAAAAAGTACATATTGCATGATTCCATTTACATAAATCTCTGGAATAGATGAAATGAATCTGTGGTGATAAAAATCAGATAGGTGATTGCCTGAGTTGAGGTGGGGTTGCAGGTGCTAGGTAGGTGATTGCAGGGGAGCTTTCTGGGATGATTTAAATGTTCTATATCTTCATTGGGTTAGTGGTTATGTAATGGGTATTGATATTTGTCAATATTCATTCATTTATCCCCTGAAAATCTGTGGGCTTTATTGTATGTAAATTATACCTCAGTAAATTTGCATTTTTGAAAAGATATTGCAGGAATCCAGCAGGTTATTATTAAGGCTTAAATTATGGTAATAGTGAGAAATTGTGCTGGAGAGATTTAAAACAAAGCGATGCTTCAACTCAATAGTACTTGATAAATTAGATTTGAGGGATGAGGGAGAAGGGGACAAGTCACAGTTGGCCTCAGATTTCTGTGTTGGGCCCTTGAGTGGATGTTGATCTTACTCATTAAGGTAAAGAATAGAAAAAGAGGAACAGATGGATGGAGAAGTGGGAGTTGAGTTCTTTAATCGGTATGTTGTAATTGAAATAACTGGACCTCAGATGGAGATTGGCAGATGGAATGGCAGATGAATATATGGATATGAACCTCAGGAGATAGATCCAGGCTAAAATACAGATTTGAGATACACAGGATTTATGTGAAACTAGGGTCTAGAATGGGATTAGTAATGTGTTGAGACTATTTTTTAATTTTAAAAATTTTCATTAGATTGTGAGCTTACAAAACAATCATGCATAATGTGCAAAATTCCCATATATCACCCCTCCACCAACACTTTACATTGTTGTGGAACATTTGTTACAGATTATGAAAGAACATGGTCAGACTATTACCATTAACTGTGGACCATAGCATACACTTGGTATATTTTTTCCATATACCCCTTATTATTAACATTATGTATTAGTATTGTACATTTGTTATAGTTCATGAGAGAACACTTTCATATTTGTACTGTTTACTGAATTATACAGTCCCATGCCTTGTACATTCTATCTAAAGTGTACACTCAGTGGCTGTCATGTTCATCACAGTCGTGCAGTCATTGCCCCTTAGTGCAAAAGAAAACATCCCATACCCCCGTTATTGACCTTTAGCGTGATATAATACTGTCTTTGACATTGATGCAAGACTATTACCATATTGCTGTTGACTATAGTTCATAAGCTGCGTTAATTATATTTTTCCCATGCATCATTATATTCTTACCATCTTGTAATAGTGACAGACATTTGTTCTAGTTCATAGAAGTACATTCTTTTATTTGTATTATTAACCACAATTCTCATCCATCTTGGGGTTCACTGTGTTATTCAGTCCCTAGATTATTCTCTAGCGTTCTTTCAATTGACATTTACATCCCTAGACTAACTCTTTTAGCCACAATCCCATTTATAAACCAGCTGTGTTAGTTATATTTACTATCATGTGTTACCATCAACTCTATCTAATGCCACACTTTTACAATCAAGCTAATTGAAAATTCTACATACATTAAGCATCAGTGCCCCTTCTCAGTCCTCATCCTATCTCCTAGTAACCTATAGACTAGGTTTTAACTCCATGTGTTTATTCTTCGTATTTAGTTCATATTAATGAAACCATACAATATTTGTCCTTTTCTGTGTGGCTTATTTCACTCAGCATAATGTCCTCAAGGTTCATCCATGTAATCATATATGTCCAAATTTCATTTTATCTTACAGCAACATAGTATTCCATTGTATGTAAATACCACATTTTGTTTATCCATTCATTGATTGGATAAACTGGTTGTTTCCATCTTTTGGCATTTGTGAATAATATCACAAAGAACATTGGTGTGCACATGTCTGTTCGCATCACTGTTTGCAGTTCATCTGGATATATTCCTAGTAGAGGGATAGCCATATCATATGGCAGTTCTATGCTTAGCTTCCTGAAAAACTGTCAGACTGTCTTCTACAAAGGCTGCACCATTCTATGTTCCCACCAATGGTGAAGGAGTGTTCCTGTTTCTCCACATCCTTTCCCACACTTGTTGTTTTCTGTTTTATTAATACTGGCCATTCTATGAGGTGTGAGATGATATCTCACTGTAGTTTTGATTTGCATCTCCCTAATAGCTAGTGATATGGAACATTTTTTCATGTGCTTTTTTGCCGTTTGTATTTCCTCTTGGGAGAAATGTCTGTTTAAGTCTTTACCCACTTCTAAATTGGATTGCTTTCTCTTTTATTGTTGAATTGTATGCTCTCTTTATTTATGTAGCATGAAAATCAAATCCTTATCAGATATGTGGTTTCCAAATATTTCCTCCCATTGAGTGGCTGCCTTTTCACCTTCTTGACAAAGTCCTTTGAAGCACAAAAGTGTTAAAGTTTAAGGAGGTCCCATTTATTCATTTTTTCTTTAATTGCTTGTGCTTTTGGTGTAAGGTTTAAGAAACCACCACCTACCACCAAGTCTTGAAGATGTTTCCCCCCATTTTCTTCTAGGATATTTATGTTTCTAGCATTTATATTTGGTCCTTGATCCATTTTAAGTTAATTTTTTCTTGGATATGGATAATCCGTTCTCCCACACCATTTGTTGAATAGACTGTTCTGGCCTTGCTGAGTGGGCTTAAAATATTAAAAGCCTTGTCAAATATCAGTTGACCAAAGATTTGAGGGTCTGTTTTCTGAACCATCAATTCAGTTCCGTTGGTCTATATGTCTGTCTTTATGCCAGTTCTATGCTGTTTTTTACCACTGTAGGTAGGTAATATATGCTTTAAAGTCCAGAAGTGAGAGTCCTCCAACTTTGCTTTTCCATTTTAAGATGTTTCTGGCTATTTGGGGCCCTTTACCCTTCCAAATAAACTTGATAACTGTGTTTTCCATTGCTTTAAAAAAGGTTGTTGGAATTTTGGGGGACATTGCATTGAATTTGTATATCAGTTTGTAGAGAATTGACATCTTGATATTTAGTCTTCTCATCCATGAACATGGAATGTTCTTCCATTTCTTTAGGTCTTTTTAAATTTCTTTTAACAATACAATGTAGTTTTCTGAATACAAGTACTTTAAGTCCTTGGTTAAGATTATTCCTAAATATTTGATTCTTCCAGGTGTTACTGTAAATGGAATTTTTTCCTGACTTCCTCCTCAAATTGTGCATTACTAGTGTATAGAAACACTACTCATTTTTGCGTATTAATCTTGTATCCTGCCACTCTGCTGAAATTGTTTATTAGCTCTAGCAACTTTGTTGTAACTTTTTCTGGACTTTCTAGGTATAAGATCGTATCATCTGCGAATAGTGAAAGTTTTACTTCTTCCTTTCCAATATGGATGCCTTTTATTTCTTTATCTTGCCTGATTGCTCTAGTTAGAACCTCTACCACTGTATTGAACAATCGTGGTGACAGTGGGCATCCTTGTCTTGTTCCTTATCTCAATGGGAAAGCTTTCAGTCTTTCACCATTGAGTACAAAGTTAACTGTAGGTTTTCATATATGGCCTTTATCATGTTGAGAAAGTTTACTTCAATTCCTATCTTTTGTAGTATTTTTATCAAGAAAGGATGCTGTATTTTGTCATATGCCTTTTCTGCATCAATCAATAGGATCATGTGATTTTTCTTCTTTCTTTCTTTCTTAATTTTCTTTTTATTGTGGGTAAAAATCAAACTTTTCACAATACAAACCAATATTTGTAAAATGATATATAAATATATATGCATATAGGTGCATTTGCTTACATAAATGTTATTTTTTATATATTTTAAAAGATGCTTAGATTACATAAATGTTACACAAAAATTGCATGTACCCACAAGTGGGTACCATGTACCCACTTCCCACACCTCCCATAACATCCCACATAAACATCTTTCATTAGTGTGGCACATCACCTGCAATGGATATAAACATCCTGGGGATTTGCCACTAAGCATAGACCACAGTTCACATCGTAGACCACACTCTCTCCCACACAGTTCTGCATGGTATATGCTGATGTAAAATGGCCTATATCCGTCGCCGCAACATCTCTCAGGACAACCCCCAAATCCTGAAAAAGCTCCTGTATTACAACTGCCCTTCCCCTCCCTGCCCCGAAAGCGTCTAGTGGCCACTGGCTCTACCTCACTGTTAAAATTTCTTTCATTGCTTGAATCACAATATGTCTACAACAGAATACCATTAAGTCCACTCTACTCCATAGCTCTTCCCCTAATCCTGAGGGGACTGGGATGGTGATGTCCACTCCACCTCCAAGTGAGAGGGGTCTTATATCCCATGGATACGGTGGATGGGATTATCCTGCCTGCAGCTGCAGGCTCTCTCCATTCCCTGGGATGGCCGTTGTTCATCATTGTCTCCTCACCAGGTGACTTGGGGGAGTCTGTTGAGCTGTAGAGTAGGAGATGCAGCTCCACCGAGATTCCAGGCACAGCTGGCACATAGGCAGGCCAGAGGCTCCAGTCTCTGGAAGTACACCTACAAACTCCAGCCTCACATATAGGTTTGAATAGAAGGGACTGATGTACCATGTGCAGAGAGGACTTATTTGAGTCCAACTCTGTCACTCTCAGGAGCACAGATTCCAAAGTAGAGCCCACTGATAAGGCATCAATCTCTGGGGCTATCCCCCCTTATATAGGAGCCCTCAGGAGCCCCTCTGTGTGGGGTGATTTCTACTTTGGTGTTCTATGAGATCCTACTGAGGTATGCGTAAGCATTACCTCTAGGATGACCTCCCGACTCTCTATGAAGTCTCTTAGCCACATGAACTCATTTGTCTTTACCTTTTCCCACTTTTATTCAAGGTCTTCCAGTCATGTTGCCAGTTGGCACTTGGTATTAATCTCTTGTTGCCAGGGAGGCTCATCCCCGGGAGTCATGTCCCATGTTGGGGGGAAGGTAATGCATTCATATGCTGAGTTTGGCAGTTACATAAATATTACATTAAAAATATAGGGGATTCTCATATGCCCAACCCCCTCCACCTCCCCCATTTACCCCAATTAACAACATCTTTCATTAGTGTGGTACATTTGCTGCAAATGATGAACACATATTGAAGCATTACTACTAACCATGGTCTGTACTTTGCATTATAGTGTACACTTTGCACCACACAATTTTATAGGTTTTGACAAAATGTATAATGGCCTGTATACGTCATTGCAGTGTCATGCAGGACAATTCCAATGTCCCAAAAATGCCCCATGTTACACCTATTCTTCTCTCTCCTTCCACTCAGACCCTCTGGTGGCTACTGCCTTTATATCAATGATGTAAGTTCTTCCACTGCTAGAATAATAAGTCTACTTTAGCCCATAGTTACATTCCCCCCTTATGTTTGTTTCATTCCTCAATGTTGAGGATTTTGGGATGGTGATGCCCACTCTGCTTCTGATTGAGAGGGGGCTTAGATCCCATGAGGCAGATGGATGGAACCGTCTTGCTTGCATTTGTAGATACTGTTTATTGGGATGGGCATTGTCCATCATGATCATCCTTTAATTAGTTGTCCTGGGTGAGATAACTGGAGAGTAGGTGTTGCAACTCTGCTGAGATTCAAGGCTCAACCAGCATATGAACAGATTGACGATTTAAGTCTCTGGGACATATATTTAATGAGTATAGAGCTAATTATAGGTTCAAATAAAAGGGCATAAGAGCCATATATAGGGAAATTATAAATGAGTCTCTGTTACATTGGGGAGTACACATTCCAAAGTAAGGCCCACTGACAGGGTGCTGAATTCCTGAAATTGTTGGCCCTATGTATAGTGTCTAGATATCTCTAGAACCCTCAGAAGCCCCACTGTTTGAGGCACTGTTTACTGTGGCAGTCAATGAGATCCTGCTGAGACATGCATAAGCACTTTGGAATGACCTCCCAACTCACTTTGAAATCTCTTAGCCATAAAAACTCAGTTGTTTTTAATATTTCCCCCTTTTGGTCAGGATCTTTTTACAAATGCGTTGCTATTTGGCGCTTTCCCTCAGTGCCAGGGAGTCATCTCCCATGCCAGGGGGGAAGTAGTGTGTTCATATGCTGAGTTTGGCTTAGAGGCCACATTTTGAGCAAAAAGGAGGCTTTCAGGAGGTAACTCTTAGGCAATATAAAATACTAGGCTAAGTTTCAATTTCAGAAGAACAAGATTCATAAGTATAACCATTAATATCAAGAGCCTGGCATAATGATCTGTCCTCCTTTGCTAGGCACTGCCTGTGTACTCAAGGGATTCTTGCTGCTCTATTAGGAATATAACAGGACTTCCCAGGATCAGAATTCAGTATTCTTTCGGTTATTGTGTGGCTCTCCACCCACAAAGACAACCCCCCATGACCATGTACCATATGCCATATGTCATAGAGGCATGCCCCAGGTGCATCCCTC
>JAQZBX010053286.1:0-18930 GCA_029593785.1 Cabassous unicinctus | reverse complement strand
GCCTTCATCCTTTTGTTATTTGTTCTGGGTGAGTCCAATGAACTGGAGAGTAGTTTGCAACTCTGCTGAGATACTGGGCTAAACCGGCATATGAACAGCCAGAAGATTTAAGCGTCTGGGACATATATTTAACAAGTATAGTGGTAATTATAGGTTCATATAAGAACCATGTGTAGGAAAATTATAAATGAGTCTAACTCTAATACATTGGGGAGATAGGGTATCATCTAGTCCAAGGCAAGGCCCATTGACAGGGTGCTGATTTCCTGGGTTGTCTGCCCTGTCTATAGTGTCCAGATGTCTCTAGAGACCTCAGGAGCACCCTTGATTAAGGCACTGTTTACTGTTGCAGTCATTGATATCCTCCTTGCTGAAGAAAAGTATACATTTGTATACTACACGGTGTAGACAGGAAATATACATTCCGATGAGATCTAGGTCTTCAATGCTTCTTGAGAAAAATTTCTAACTATTCTAGACAATACCTTTCTTAAACATTCTTCACAGAGCATGCTTCAATTTGTACTGATTTTCTATAATCCTTATCCCACAAATTTTACTTTCTTTTTAGAAGAATCCTATAGAAACTATCGCAGAATCATACAGTCATCCTAAAAACTGCTCATCAATAATTGTATTTATAAACCTTTTCACCATTTATTTCTTCAAACCCAAATATTTAAAGCATATACAAGGGATCCTATTTAATTTTCCACATGTGTTTTGCATACAGTTGCTTCCTGCCTACTCAGAATTATTCAAACTCCCATGACCTGAGAAGCCCAATGTCTTTATGCATGCTGGTAAAAGAACAAAGGCATTGGAGAAGGCCTTATGAAATCTAGTTTTCTTCTTGCCTCTGTGGGCTCATAATGGTATTGTGCAAATACCAGTAATGAAAAATCTCAAGAAAATCTGCAAATTTTGGAAATAAAATACCAAGGATTTAAGATGATTTTCCAAGTGAAATTAAAAATATTTCTAATTAAATTAAATTAAACTAAAACAGCACTACTGCACTTCAAAATGTGTAGGATGCAATTAAAATGGGGCTTAAAGTAAGTCATAGAGTAAATACATATGATAGAAAAGAAAATATAATCTGACAATAATTATATAAGTTTCCTCTTAAACACTGTGAATAAAGAGGAGTAAATGACATCTAAATCAAGGACAATGAAATAAATAATATACATAACAGCAGAAATTACTGGATTCAAAAAGTCAAACAATTAAGACAAATCAATGAAATCAAAGGCAGAAGTTTGTGAAAGTTTTGAGAAATGGTTATAAAATTGATAAACTACCCCCAAGTGACCAAGAACAGAAAGAATATAGACACAAATTTCAAATATTAGGAATGAAAGAGAAGATGGTATTCAGAACTGCAGACATGAAAATAATAATAAGAATTTATTATGGATAACTTTATTCATGTAAAGGTGACAACTTAGATTAAATGAACAAATTTCTGGAAACATAATATTCTAAAGATCACTCAAAAAGAAATAGATTATGTAACAGCCATACATTGTGAAAAAAATTCAATTCATAGTAAAAGTTCTCTGCACAATTAAAATCCAGGACTACACTGTTTTATTCATAACATTACCAAACACAAGATTTAAATATAATTTCAGATCTACATCTTGCAGACACAGACTAGGAAGAATGATTTCCCAAATGAGTTTATGAGGCCATTATTACCTTGATACCAAAATCAGACCAAGTGATTACAGAACAAGGTCAGATATATATATACTTCATAAATACAGGTGCAAAACTTTTCAACAAGATACTAGCGAGGCAAAATTATATACCATGACCAATTGAGGTTTATCTTGGTTTTTATAAAAGGCTGGATCAAAATTCCGAAACAATAAATATACATCATCATATCAAAAGACTAAAGAAGTAAAACCATAAGATCATCTCAATTGATACAAAAATACTTTGAAAAAATTCAACTTCTAATTATTATTTTATAAAAGAAAAAAGCCTCTTAGCACCATAAGACTAGCAGGCAACTTTCTTAGGTTATCTTCAAAATCCAATTACTAACATCATGTATATTCATGAAAATCTGAATCCTTTTTTCCCATGATAATGAACAGGGAAAAGATGCTGCTCCTAACCATCTTTTTTTTTCACCAGCAGGAGTTCCTAACTGGTGTATTTAGTCAAGAAATAAATGAAAAGAATAACTTTAGAAAGGCAGAATGAAATGTATTCACAGATGAAATAATTATGTGCAGAGAAAATCTCAAGTAATATGCAAAAACACGGTAACTAATCAGTGAGTTGGTAAGGTCACAGCAGGGAAGGTCAAAAGATATCTATCACATTAGACAAGGAAGGACATTTTGAAATTGAAAATTTTTAAAAGTATCATTTAAAATAGCACTGCTTAGCTGGGCAAGATGGCATCAGTTTAACTGGATACTCACCATCTCTATCACAAAAGATGGATGAGTGGGGACAAGGCCCTGCACAAGTGACTTGTTCTAGGAACCCACAGAGTGGGAGCCTTTGGGGGATTAGTCTAGAGGGAGCTGGGCAGGGAGATAGATTGCTAAAGATAAAGCCAGAACATAGAAAACAGCAAGGAAATAGAAAAAGAAGAACAAAGTTTCAAAGAGAAAACTTAACACACATACAAAACCAGAAGCTAAATAAAATTCTAGAGTAGAGACTGAAGGTAATCAACTGAATAAACCCATCAAGATAGAAAGACAACCAGAGAACAACAAAAAATTACAAACCATAGTAACAAACAGGAAGACATGGGCCAGTTCAATAAACAAACTAAAACACAGAAAGTGATGCAGAACATTGAACAGCTAATCAAAGCATTCCAAACAAATGTCATGGACAACTTAATGAAGTGAAAGAAGAGATTAAGTTTATTAAGAAGACATTGGGAAAACATACTGAAGAAATTGTAAACACACATAAAAATATAAAGGATAGAATGGTGACGAATGTCACAATCCAAGAAATCAAAAAGACACTGGATGCACATAAGAGCAGATTTGAACATGCAGAATAAAGAATTAGTGATGTGGAAGACAGTATATCTGAAATCAAACACATAGTAGAACAAATAGATAAAAAGATAGGAAAAAATCCAGCAGGGATTTAGGGATTTAAAAGACAACAGAAAATGCACAAACATATGTATTATAGGCATCTCAGAGGGAGAAGAGAAGGGAAAGAAGAACAGAAGGCGTGTTGAGGAAAAAAATGGCTGAAAACTTTGCAACCCTATTGAAGGAGATGGGTGTACATGTCCGGGAAGCACAGTGCACACAAAACAGAATAAATTCCAACAGACCTACACCAAGAGTTATACTTGTCAAAATGGCCAATGCTTAAGACAAAGAGAAAATTATGAAAACAGCAAGAGAAAAGAGAACCATCACATACAAGGGAAGCTCAATAAGATTAAATATTGATTTCTTTTCTGAAACCATGGAAGCAAGAAGGCAATGGTATGACATAGTCAAGGAACTAAAAGAAAAAGAATTCCGGCCAAGAATTCTTTACCCAGCAAATCTGGCATTCAAAAATGACGGAGAGTTCAAAATATTCACAGATTAATAGAAATTAAGAAAGCATGCCAATAAGAAACCTGCCTTTCAAGAAATACTAAATGGAGTTCTTCAGGTTGAAAAGATAAAACAGGAGAAAGAGAGTTGGAGGAAAGTGAAAGAACAACTAAAAAGACAAAAAGAGAAATAAAAACAACATAAGACATACATAAACACAAATAAAATATGGCTGATGTAAGTAATTCCTTGAGAGTAATAACACTAAATGTTAATGGAATAAACTCACCAGTCAAGAGACACAGATTGGAAGAGTGGATAAGGAAAATGACCAAATTATATGCTGTCTACAAGAAAACCACCTTAGACCCAGGGATTCAAGGAGGCTGAAAGTGAATGGCTGAAAAACAATTTTACAAGCAAATAATAATTTTTAAAAAAGGGCAGGAGTAGCTATACTAATATCAGACAAAATAGACTTTAAAGGCAAACAATTATAAGAGACAAAGACACACACTATATATTAGTAAAAGGGTTAGTATTTCAAGAAGAAAGAAAAATCATAGGCATCTAAGCACCTAATCAGGGTGCCTCAAAATACATGAGGCAAACACTGGAAAAACTAAGTGGAGTAATAGATGCTTCTACAATTACCATGGAAATTTTTAAAACATTTTTAGCACCATTAGACAGAACATCTACATAGAGAATCAATAAAGAAACAAAGACTCTGAAAAAATACATTAGAGGATTTGGACCTAATAGACATATAAAGAATGCAAAACCCAAATACAACAGGATATACATTCTACTCCAGTGCACATGAATCATACTCCAAGAGAGACCACATGCTAGGAAACAGAAAAAATCTCAATGAATTCAGAAAGATTGAGTGTAGACAAAGTAATTTCTCTGACCACAATGGAATGAAATTGGAAATCAGTAAGGGCGTGAGAAGCAGATCAGGCCCAAAATATGAAAGTGAAAAAACACACTCTTAGACAAACAGTGTGTCAAGTAGGAAATCTCAAAAGAAACCAGTAACTGCCTTGACATGAATGAAAATAACAAAACAATATATCAAAATTTATGGGGTGCAGCAAAAGCTGTACTGAGAGGGAAATTCATAGACATTAATTGCACATATATAAAAAAAAGAAGAAAGAGCTAAAATTGAAGACCTAACCTCACACCTTGAGGAACTGGGAAAACAACAACAAACTAACCCCAAAGAAGTAGAAAAAAGGAAATAACAATGATTAGAGGAGAACTAAACAAAATAGAAAATAAAAAAAGCACTAGAAAAAATGAACAAAACAAAAAGCTGGTCCTTCTAGAAAATCAATAAAATTGACAAATCCTTAGCCAGACTAACAAAAAAAAATGAGGGAAATGCAAATATACAAAATAAGAAATGAGGAAGGGGATATCACCACTGAACCAACAGAAATAAAGAGTACCATAAGAGGATACTTTGAAAAATTATATGCTAAAAAGAATGATAATTTAGAAGAACTGGACAAATTCATAGAAACTGAGATGAACTGATGAAAGAAGAATTTGATGAACTCAACAGTACAATTGCAAGTAAAGAGATCGACTCAGTCATCAAAAACCTCCCAATTAAGAAAAGCCCAGGACCAGAAGTCTTCACATGTGAATTCCACCAAACATTCCAGAAATAACTAACACAAATCCTGCTAAGCTTTTCCAAAAAATAGAAGTAAAAGGAATATTGCGTAACTCATTGTATGATGTCAACATTACCCTAATACCAAAGCCAAACAAAAATTCCATAAGCAAGGAAAATTAAAGACCATTCTTTCTAATGAACCTAGATGCTAAAATCCTCAAAAAAAATACTTGCTAATCTCATTCAACAACATATCAAAAGAATTATACACCATGACCAAGTGGGTGTCATCCTGGGTATGGAAGGATGGCTCAACATAAGAAAATCAACCAATGTAATACACCACATTAACAGATTGAAAGAAAAACCTTACATGATCATCACTATAGACAAAGAAAAATCATTGGACAAAATACAGCACACTTTCCTGATAAAAGCAATACAAAAGATAGGAATAGAAAGAAACTTTCTGAACATGATAAAGGGTATATATGGATAACCCACAGATGACATCATCTTAAATGGTGAAATCCTAAAAGCTTTCCCTCTAACATCAGGAACAAGACAAGGATGACCATTATCACTGCTCCCATTTAACATTAACTTAGAAGTTCTTGCTCAAGTGCTGAGGCAAGAAAAGATATAAAAGGAACCCAAATTGGAAAGGAAGAAGTAAAATTTTACTATTTGCAGACAACATAATCCTATGCATAAAGAGCCCCTAGAAATCTCCAAAAAAACTTCTAGAACTTATAAATATGTTCAGTAATGTCACAGGCTATAAGATCAATGCTCAAAAATCAGTAGCATTTCTGTACACCAGTAATGAGCAATTTGTGGAGGAAATCAAGAAAAAAAAATACCATTTACAATAGTAATTAGAAGAATCAAATACCCAGGAATAAATTTAACTAAAGATGTAAAGGACTTATGTACAAAAAACTACCCAACACTGTTAAAGGATATCAAAGAAGATTTAAATAAATGGAACAATATTCCCTGTTCATGGAGAAGAAGACTAAACATCATTAAGATGTCTATCCTACACAAACTAATCGACAGATTTAATTCAATCCCAATAAAAATCAACACAGCATTTTTTTAATAAATTGGGAATACTAAATATAAAATAGCACTATAACCATGTAATCCATATAAATCTAACATATGTTCTGAAATATGCTGAAAACAAAAAATTACTGATGAAATAATCAAAGTAGATATAAACACATGGGGACATAAAACATGAATGAATAGGAAAACTTATTATTAATTATTATTTTTTTATCTCAAATCCCCACTAATTGATCCATGTATTCAAAGAAGCTCTAAACAAAATAAAAAATATTGCTTTCATAGAAATTGACAAGCACATTATAGAATTTGTATGAAAAAGCAACAACAAAAAATAGTATAGCCAAAATGATCTCAAAAAAGAACAAAAGACTGTAACTCTAGGTATCTTTGGTCAACCTTAAGAAATATAACAGGGGGATTCATGTGGCCCAAAGGGTTGGGCGTTCATCTCCCATAGGAAGGTACCTGGGTTGTATCCCTGAGATCTCCTGGTAAAAATGAAAAAAAAAAATGAGTTGCATGGGTCACGAGTCTCCATGCATGAGTGCTCCATCAGGCCCTGTGTGTGGGTGTGCCCCCAATCCGTGTGCATGGGTGTGCCACCAAGCCCTGCAAGCAAGTGAGCCAAAAGGTCCCATGCACTGGTGTGTCGCCAGGCCCTGCAAGTGTGTGAGCACCCCATACTTGGTGAGCAGGTGCACCTCCAGTCTCTTGAGTCAGTGAGTCCCCCAGGTCTCACGAACAGGTGAGCCGCCAGGCTCCATGAGCCACACAGCAAAATAATGACTTAAGAGGAGAGTGACACAAGGGAGAGCCAAGACAACATGCTGAAAAACCAGGAACTAAGGTAGCACAGGCGGTAGAATGCCTCTCTCCCACATCGGAGGTTCAAGGATCGAAACTCAGTTAAGACAGGAGAAGGATGAGAAGAGATGGCAGGAAATGGATACACAGAGTTGCCCAGAGAATGAACACAAAAACAACAAAAACAGAGGTGGGGGTAAAAATGGATAAAAAGTAAATAAATAAATAAAGAAATCCTTAAACTAAATGTATAGATGAGTAAGATATGGACTATAGTCAGTACTAATACTTTGACGGTGCTCTTTCCTAGTTTGTTAACAAATGTTTCACAACAATGCTAGGTGTTTGTGGTGGGGTGATATGTGGGAGCCCTGTATGATGTTATGCATGTTTGTTTTGTAAGTTCACAATGTTTATTGAACACTTAATAGTTTATGTATGTTCATGTATGAATGATATACTTCAATAACTTGTTTAAAAAGGAAAAAGAACAAAATTGAGGGCTCACTATACATGATTTCTAGATTTATTATTAACATTGTATTAGAGAAAGGATAAACTTATGGCTTTAAGAAGCACAATAGATTGTCCAGAAATAGACTGACGTTTATATGGGAAATTGATGTTTGATAAATGTGCAAAGGTAATTCAAGGGAGAAATGGAGTCATTTCAAAAATGGAGCTTCAGTCTTGTGATCTAGGCCAGGCTGCCATGCAGAGGCCATGGCGGCCTCTGAAGCAGTGGCAGAGGGCACCATGGCTCTGGTATCAGGGACTTGGGCCATCCCAGGGGCAATGAGGGAAGTTGCCAGCACTTGGGGCCATGGGGATGGACTGGACCACTGAGGGACAGCCAGCCAGGTTCCACAGCAGTGAGGTAGCCTCCCACAGCTACAGCACCACCTGCCAGTGAGTTGATCTAGCTGTAGGTGAAGGAGCTCTCCTGGGCAGTGCACATCCACATCCTGTTCACCTGTACAGTTGCAGAAAGACCCTGCCCAACAGCAACACATTCAAAATGCATCTGGTTAAAGTCACTGCCTGCAGTTACATCACTTGTCTTATATGTACTTCTCTGAGAATGAAATGCAGATGTTATGAATCCAGTGGGCATTCTAATGCCTTACCAAACATAACTAGAGGGGTTCAAGTGAACTTGTGTAAATGTCCACCTACTACTTTACAACAAAATAGGGAACTCATATCAGAAAAAGAGCATTTCTTCAATGTGCAGATAGATCTGTCTTAAGCCTCACAAAGCCTTCTGCCTTCTGCACAATGTTTTGTCCCAGATTCCTCTGTGTCATCTTGTTCTCAAACTGATTTGACCATTTGGTTCTGAAGTTTTGCTTTCCATTAGTGTTAACACTCAAACATTGCTGCCTGCTTCTAAAGTATCTTCATCAATGACCTCTCAGACTGATGCCTTTTTAAGTTCTCGTTTCCAGCCTGGTGAGATCTCCAGAGAAACTCAAACCAGTGGAGTGCAAAGTTCCACAAGTGACCAGGTGCACATGGACAAAGTGGTGATGTGTGGAGACATTTTCGAGAATGTCCATTCACCATACAGGGTTTCTATAGACAATATTATAAGCAACAGTTTGGTACCAGAGACTGTAACTCATGGTTTGTTAACTTAGAATTCCCTTAAGGCATTAAGACAAGATATTGAAAAATCTGCACCAATTGTAAATGTTCATGAACAGAATAGGATGTTTCGTTCACAAATCATGATAGATAACCAGACCAAAAACACAGATTTATCAAGTGATTTAGAAAACATCAAGTAACCTGCCTTGACAGACATTGGATAATCACAGTCTTATGTCTGACATGAACTCTGGACCTAAAACTCAAAACCAACTAGCCCTACCCAGAATCCTGGGATAGATTTTTATATTGAAGAGTTCTTTTCTGCCTCAAATATCAAACTCAAACAGAAGAAAGTCAACTTAACAATATGAACACTGAGCTAGTCTTGGAATCCCTGGACATAGAAACCAAAACTGACTGTTTACTTATATACACCTCTTCCCAGTCCCACGGATGCAGGGGAAATGCACACTTGTTAGGCTTTGACATGTTTGATACACAGGCACAGGCAGACTTAAATGTTTTAGACAGTTGCCTCATCTGTCTCTGGGAAGTATTCTGAAACTCTCCAGGTTTTCTATGAGGACTAATTCATCTGACAAAAACCTAAAACAGAAGGGATTTCCAATGCTAAAACCCTTCCTGCTGTAGAACACAAAATGCAGTTGAAAAATACAGACACACAGACCCTGAATTCTAGTTTTGAAACACTTCAGAGTTTGTTTTTCACTAATTATGAAACTCAATCAGCAATGGATGGCTTCCTTTTAGTCAATTTGGCTTGAAACATGATGTAGTCTCAGTTCATATCTGTGGAAATCCAGACATGTGCAAAACCACAGTTTTCAAATTCTAAAAATGTACTTGTAAATGTGAAATTTGCTTATAAATGTGATTCTATTATAAAGTATATGATGCTGATCTAAAAACATGGAGCTTCAATAATTGGGAATACATTTACAAAATTGAACTTTGGCCAATATTTTGTACCATGAATAAACATTCACCAAAAATGATAGTTAACATAAATATTAAAACCCAAACTATAAAATTCTAGTAAAGAACATATGAAAAAAAATTCAAAAACAAAATTCAACATAAGTATGATCAGCTAAATGAAAACATTGATAAATTGGACTTAATTAGGAAGACATGGAAAGACAAATATCTAAAAAAAAAAGAAAGAAAACTTTTGCAAAAGACATATCTGATATAAGACCTGTTTTCACAATTTATAAAGAACTCTTAAATTTCAATAATAATAAAATTGAAAATTCAATGTAAAATGCAACGTGTTTGAATATATACTTCACCAAATAAGATATATAAATGGCAAGTTACTCACCAGCTTAAAGATGCACAACATAGTTACTTATACAGAAAATACAATTAAAATGTACAAGAAGTTATCACTATACACTTATAACATGTTTTTTTTTTATTTCAAAATAGCAAATGCTTACAAATATGTGTAAGATTTGGCAATATCCTTTGTTATTGTTGGCAAAGCAGAATACTAGATTTAAGCAGGTTAGCAGTTTCATATTAAGTTGCATATCTATTTACCTTACTTGAGAGCATCTACATGGACACAAATTAAGTTGCTACCTCAATTTGTGCTCCCTGAACTGAAATTCTAAGATCCCAAATAAATGTTTTAATTGCTTTACAGCTGTTTGTTATTTCACCGGCAACATTAGATGGTGTCAGAAGTGGGATCTGAAGCAGCTCAACTCAGAGCCAGCAATGAATTTGACCAAATATCTCTTAGAACCCTTTGTGCTCTATTTTCTCCCAGTGATTACTGGTTTCTGTTGTTGAAGCCTCTTGGTTCCAAACCTCCAATTCTTTGGTTGAGGAAGTTATTGAGAAAATCACACTCAGCAAAACCTCCTTGGAAAAAGACAGCTAAGAGAGGAGGAGTCCACTTCCATTTCCTCTCCCTCATCTTCAGATGTGGAATTGGTTGCAACATTGGCAGGAATCATAAGAGTTGGTGCAATTCATTTGGCACCTTGGATTCAGGATATTTTGGTACTTACAGTGATCATAACAGGTAGGGGTGGGGATATTACACACACACAGAAAGATGCCCTATTGAGTCAATTTTAAATTAAAAAGAAGAGGCACAGGTGGTTCACTGAAACACATATTGTTCAGAAGGATATGTCATCCATTAATCTGATGGCTTGGTTAGTGTTCTGTCCCTGTAAGAGCATGTCAGCAGAGACTGGTTATGACCAATCCTTAGTCAGGATTTCTGGAATGTCACACAATAACCCCACTTAATTTATCATTAATTCCATATGGAAAAGAAAGGAACTGGGTTTTGTAATCCCTTCCCAAATGCCTTTTTCCTCTAGGGTGAAACTTCTGTTTAGTTCCCCAAGATTGCATGAAGAGCATAGGCTGTTTTGGTCATGGGAGCTAGAACTAATATTTATGAGATAAAGGAAGCAGCGGTGTGGAAAGCACATGCCTTAATGACATTCTTTCCTTCCAAATCATTCATTTCTGCTTGATGGTTTCTACCACAAAAATGATTCTATACTTACTGCAGAAACTGGGGTTGAAATGACACCATTTCAATGAAATTCTTATCCATAAACAATTTTAATATATTTTAGGTACATTATCAGTACTTAAAGTTGGCAGATAATTTTGTATAAAATATATAAATCAAAGGATTTACAAATATTGTAACTATTTATATCAATTAGCAATATCTCTTTGATCAATACTTTTATATACAAAGAAGTCCCTAATTGGAAAAATACATAGTACACATTTAAATACATATTGATATTTTATGAAGGATGAAATATTTAAGTTTCCAGTAAGGTACTAATATATATTTAAACATAGACATTCTACTGCAAGACAATTATTTTTTGCTTTAGAGAGACTTATAATATGAGAAGTTTTGATTTGTCTTGTCTGTTTACATGAATTATTAACCTTGATCACTTTTGGCTCAGAGCTTCCTTAATGAAACTTTTATGTCTGCATTTTTGAGGGTGTAGTTTAAGGGGTTTAACATGGATGTTATCAGAATATAAACTACAGTCACCGATTTATCCATGGAGAAGGGAGTCATGGAATGGAGATATGCTAATATATAATTATATAAAAAATAAAGCAACCACAATATTAAATGAAGAGCAGATGGAGAGAGCCTTCCACTATCCTTCAGAGCTGTGAGATCTGAGGGAGCAAAGGATAAGGATGTAGGAGTTACTAACAATAGAAAAACTGTGCATATACAGGAACTCACTGTTGGCCACATCAAGGGGTCCAAGGATGTGTGTGTCAGTTCAGGAGAGCAAGAACAGGGGGTAAATATCACACATGAAATGGTCAATGACATTGGGGCCATGGGAAGGTAACAAATATCAATGGTTTGATTCAGGAATAAAATCTCCAGCTCAGGCCATGACCACCAGAAAGTCACATATCCGCTGTTTCATTGTGATCATGTAGTGCAGGGGCCTGCAGAACGCTGTGTAGCTGTGAAAGGACTGATCTCAACTTACCCAAAGAAATGCAACACAAAACCTGATTCATGCACCCATTGGAAGAGAGTTTTCTTTTCAACGAGCAAGTCAAATATCATTTTGGGGGTTTTGGTAGAAGGTAATGAGCCATCTAGAAAAGACAAGAAAGTCAGAAAAAAATACACGGGGAAGCTCAGGGCTGGGCTGGTGGCAATTGCCACTACAATGCATAGGTTGTCTGCCAGGGTCATTAAGTAGATGACTGTAAACACAACAAACAAGAGTTTCTGCATATCTTGCTTCTCTGTCAGTCCAAGCAGGATGAATTCTGTCTCATTGTTCACTTGCTCCATGGTCCAGGTTTCCATGTGGATAATTGAACTATCTACAAATAGCACAAAAATTGCAATGTTGATAGATGAATTTTGATTAAGAAAATAATACAACTGTCAGATAATTTGTTCCTGTAAGATTGATGGAAAACCCAACAGATAAACCACAAATTTAAAGTTGAGATATATTTTTAATCACATATAAAACATACAGAACATTACACACACACACATTATTGCTACTGTTGATTTGCCAGGCACCTTTCCTACAATCCCATTTGGATGGATACTCTCTCAATCATTTCCACAGTATTTTTTTCAAATAGACAACAGAAATAGAAAGATTACCTCTGAGCAGTTACTGAGGATTGACTACATGAGTGTCTACTCCCTTGTGTTTCTTCTCTAGTCATTTAGGCTAATGATTCTATGCTGGAGAGTTTCTTATTCCTATTAGATATGGGTGGTTTCAGAGTGACTACTAAACATCAGGTGAGGTCTATATGATATTAAAATCATATAGTCACAATTCAGCATCAACAGAATTGAGTGAATATTTGAGGCTACAGGAACATACATGATGGCATTGAGATTTGTGAATTCATGTTTCACTGAAACAGAATTACATAAGAATATCATAGATTCCACATCAACACTTCTGAAAAGAAAAAATAGGGAGCTTGATGCAAAGCAATCTTCCCCAAATTTATTGCTAACTTTAGAATTTATTGTTTGGGGAACTTCTTTCCTATTAAATTTCAAGTGTATTTTGTGATTCAAGATTACATTTAAGAAAGATTACTATTCTCTGCACCAGTTCAGAAATTACATGCTTGAATATGAAGTAAAAAAAGCACCATTATTTATTGGTCAGACCATGTTCTTTACAATATAGAGACTGTATATATTTTCTGCTTTCACTGTTCAGAAGCCATGTGATATCGTTTATTGGCCATTGTCTTACTGAGTATAAAAGTTTTTCATATATAATTTAAGAAAAATAGCATATGTCATAGAGGACATCAGGAAGATTATTAATAATTTATCAATGTTTGCATCCTAAAGGTAAAATTATAGTTTTCCACACACTTCCAATTTATTATTAAAAGATCAAAAATGAGAATACCACATATAATAAATTTATCTTTGGAATCTTGCCTTGTAATAATATTAAAATAAATGAAAAAAAACATGAATGTAAATTAACTAAGTCCTCTTGCATGTTGTTAGAAATACCACCAATTATATTAGAAAACATTTGAATGAAGAAATTACTATACCAGAAATAGAAAAATATTAGAATTGATCAATTCAATAGTCTTTTGGTATTTAAAATTCTCTTAATTTTGCTGAATTTTAAGAATCCCAATAAGTTTATTAAGAAACTTCAGAGTCAAATCCCCAAAAGACATTAATATAAAAACATTACATATAGTCCAGCAGGGGTAATAAAATATTTTTCAGACTGATGAAACAAAGTAATTCTTATCTTATAGCACCATAAAAAGGAAAAAGGAAAAAGCAAAAATAGATTTTGTGTATTAAAAATTTAAAGCATCAATTTACCCAAAAACATGAAAACAAACAGATAAATATATAACAGATCTCTGCAAGGGAAAGGTATGTTAAAAACATTCTATGGTATAAATCATTGCACAAAATTAATGGCTTCAATACATAAAGACCGGGAACAAACTCAAAACACATTTGCAAAAGAGTGAGAGACAAGGGTGACCTTGAGCCTTAAGCAGGATGGCAGTTCTCAGACATGCTCACATCTCAGCATTTCTACAAGACCAGTCCACCCCAGGAGTGCAGCACATTCAGCTGTCCCCCAGCTTCCATATAGTTCCAAGGCTGCATCTCTCCACTGGGCTGCTGAGAAGGCTGGCAGCATTTTTAACCTGGCCTGCTTCCAGGTGCTTATTGTACTCCTTATTGTCTGGTGGACTACTCCCTAGCTGCAGCCATCACTCTCCATAGTAAATGGGGCCTTGAAAAAGTTATTACTGACTATGTCCTTGGGAAAGCATTCCAGAAAGCTGCCAAGGGAGGCCTTGTGACACTCTTGGCTTTATCATTTGCTGGGCTTTGTTATTTCAATTATCATGATGTGGTATCTGCAAAGCTGTTGCCATGGCGTGGAAGTGCTAGCTTTATTATTCTTAACACATTGTGAGTGCAGTTCTTTTATATTTGTCCTGGGAATGATGGACAAAGAAAAGACTGTTAATTCATAAATAAAGACTTTGAAGAAATTTGGATTTTGCTTAATTTTTGAAACTCTTCTTTGTAGTTAATATCACCTATTATGGTTTCAGGTCTTAGGGAAACTTTAAAATTAGGAAATGCTGATATTTCACATTACAATATCTAAATCCTATCTTGGGGAGCTTCTAGTTTCATTTAGGGAAGAGTTCTCCCTTGTAGACCCTTCAAAGATCACTAATTCTGAACAGACTCTCTTAATTCAAATGTGTTTATTTTACTTGTCCTTAAATAAAAGATCCAGAAATATAAAGCAATGATGTAACTGTAATTTCCCAACTGTAGAAATCTCTAATGTGAGAATGTATTTTAATTTTTCTTTAAATAAAATGTTGTATAATAAAAATGAAAAAAAAAATAATGACAGACAACTGTTAATACAGAAGTAGTATTTAGAAATAAAGTAAAACATCTAATCACACCATTATAAAGAAAAAGTAAAACTAATGAAAAGCTAATTCTCAAGGAAAATATGTGACATGTGATAAGTCCACTATTCATAAGCTAGCAAAAATGCTACAGTAGAAATTGATGGAAGAAAATCCAACTTTTTGGAAGATAACTCTTCATCAGCCTCCTTCTGGCATATTAGCCAATTTACTTTTAGTGACTAAATGAAGTATACTATAACAGCCACTTGTGATTCATTCTAACCAGATTTAAAATTCTGAAAATATAAACTGCTAAAACAGAAAAATTATGGATTGCAAACATTATGAACTCAGCAGCAAATGCAGTTTTCCTAGAGGAATACATCTCCGAATTCAGCTCTTTTAAGCCTTTTCTTAAGAAAGATTGTCTTCATCTTAAAGAAAACTCCTTTGATCCTTGGGACCCTGGATCCACATGGCTTGGAAACTCAGAACCAACAGCATCTGTTATTTGTGCCTGGTTATACTTATGTGTTTTTCCAATCTCAGAGATACCCAGAGTTTGTCCTTATCAACATTTTCAAGGGAGATTTTGGAGATATATTTAAATGGATATTACTTAAACAGAGCTAGTTACGGGTGGTCTGAACTTTCAGTTCAGGATTAGAATTAGGAACTTTAATTAAGATGGCAGCCAAACCAGTTCATGCTGTTTTCTCTTGTGGCTGTGGCATCTGTGACCATGGTGGGAGGGAGGGCATACATTTAGACTGGGATAGTAGGTTCTCTCTGACAGTAGTTTGGGAGTAGCTTGCTTTTATTTTTTTCTATACTTAATAGGATTCTGGAAGACTGCTGAAATTAGGAGAGATGAAAGGACAAGTTTTGCTGTATTCAATACTGATTCGGGAACTATCATAATCCTAAAATCTCCTAGGAGTGTTAAATCATTACCCCAAAATAACTGACAGTGATGTTGAGATTCCCTGAAAAGTTTATAGCAATTAAGGGAAATTTAAATGCCATGTGAAATAACAAATAACAAGCACTTTCTATGTATTTGTCACACTGCTAATTCTAGTATATCACCTGATTCTCATATAATCCCATGAAAGAGCTATTAATATTTCCATTTTGTATATAGGGTAATTAATGCTAACTTTGAGCAGCACTTGGACAAGATTTAAAGGCTCATAATCAGTAAAGCTTGGCTTTAAATCCAGACTGATATGTCTTCTAAGCCTGTGTTCTAATCAATATATTATTTTACTGGTGCTATGGTGTGCGTTATTCTCTAGATGTGATGGGAGAGTAATCCTGACTCAGACTAGCTCTTGTTTTACCACTGGGGTGGCAGGGCTTATTCCTCAGATAGATCCCATGTATGACAGCTGCTCAGTAAAGAGAGGGATAGAGAAAATAGAACATCTTTGTAACTTAATTTCCTACCTCTTGCCCTATCTGAGGGAATTTTCTAAACACCATACATACAACTTTGATTTGTGGAATTTCTTGGTGCCTTCAGGGTAGAAGGACAGTGTAAGAGGAAGTTCAGATTTAAGCACAGGGACATCCTCTACATGAACAGCACATGGTAAGGTACAAGAGTATTATACACCTCACTTAATTTGCCAGTGTTCTTATGACAATGTCACACAATGAGTTGGCTTAAACAAAATGCTTTTATCGGAAGTCCATAATGAAGATATCAGCAGGGTCATGCTCTCTCAGAGTTCGCATCACTCTAGTGATGGCAGCCGTTGATCACATGACTGTTCCCTTGGTAACCTCTGGTGGCTTTCTCTGACTCTGGCATCTCAAATAGCTTCCAAATTTCCTCACTTAATAAGACTTCCAGTCTTGGGGACCTAAGCCTGTCCTCACTGAGATTTTCCACCCCTAAAAAAGATCTTCAAAGACCCCATTCACAAATGAGCCCTTCTGGAAACCAAACTCAGCAGTTTCCTTAATGGAAATCATGGCTGTATCTTGCTTCCTAGTCCAGGAATGGTACCAGGTTGGTGAACGAACACACATTCTGCTGCTTGTCTAACATTATACCCATTAAGATGAGGACAGTCCCTGGAAGGGGAACCAAGGACACACCATGTTGAACTCTCCTTTTTAGAGACTGTAAGGGGATTATCCCACTTTTTAGCCCATTACACCCTCAACAGGATCCTCAGGATGGTGGGCAGTTAGGTCAGACAAGTAGAGGGGTGGGATGATGGAAGCAGCCTTAAAAGTGCTTAACAGACATTGGTTGAAGTTCTGGGCTTTGTTTGGGCATCTTCTGTTTAAGGGAATTTCAAACTTTTTTCTTCTGGTTTTATTTTGAATGTTTTTTTTTTTAATCTGGATTGATGGCACCATTCCTTTTGGTTGCCCTTGTTGTACAGGAGTTTATCCTATTAGTTGGATACTCAAATATTTGGAATAATTTCTTTCTCTCTTTCCTACTATTTTAAGGAAGGTGACTTCTTAATATTTTAATTAACTTTTGTCCTGAATGAGAGCAATCTCATAATTTATTAAGTGGTCATAGATGGGCAAAATTAACAATAGGTTGCCTGTCACACTCAACATAAGTTTCATGCAAGAAGGCAATACTTGTTGTCATTCAGACCACTAGAAGCACAGTCTGTCCACCAATATAAATAGACATACCACCTAAAATACACTGTAAAACATCTCATTAAGCCAACCCTAAATCATATCCTACCAGATTTTTAGGCTTTAGGATTGCTCTCAATCAGAAACAATGGGTTCTAATATTTTAAAAAATTCTAATGATGCTCTATCTACTAGCACACCAGTTGGTTTATTGTAGAGACATTATAATCCTGTCTCATATAAATCCTTGTCTCCTGGAATCTGGCATAGAAGAGAAAATACTAAATTGCAATATCTATAATAAAGCTGTTTTGGTATTAACAAATTAATATATTTGTGAGCATAATTAGAAAATAGGGGCTATAAGATCAAACAACCTGAATGGGTTACCTTTTAAGTTAATATTTGGAAGCTTCCAAATGCAATAAAATCTTCAAAATTGCCTCTATTCAAATTAAAAAAACAATACCAAATTAACATAACAAAGATTTAACTAAACACATAACAAACCTTGAAAAACTCTCTATATCCTCTGAATTTTGAGATGCCTAATTTCTCCTGCACCTCCCTGTCCTCCTCTTATTTATCTTAGCCTTGCAAGTTGTCCTTTTATAAGAGACAAGAAACTTCTTCAGTCCCACCTCTCTTAACACTTTTCAATGTAAAACCTAATAAAAGTGTCTCAAAATTGTGTCTATCACCTATACTCCTCCAACTAATGCTAAACTAAAAGCCATAATCAAGGAAATTTCCAACCTCCCAAGAATCCCCAAGAGACCTTAGAGTGCATACTTTAACTTACATGGCAAATCAGCCCAAAAGAAGAACTAATTGCAAAATTTCTATAAAACAATCCTTACAGAAAGCTTGTATAACAGTCCATACAAATGATACAGGTAAGGATGCTCCCAAAGAATTGATATATTAAATGCCATACCAAAGTCTTTTCTTCAAAAAGTGAAGCTATTAACCTAAAAAATTCCCATTATTTGCCAATGGACTTAAATCATATCTTGAAAACTTAATTAAACAAAAACATAAGCTTAAATAAACTTTTAAAACTAGCTGGGCTTTTTAAAAGAACTCTAGATCAGAAAAAATATTAAAAATAGAAAAATAAAATCATAGGTTTACAATTACAACAACTCCAAAACGGTAGAATAAAAAAATTGTAAAGGCTTCTCAATTGCCACTTTT